>JAAAYG020060464.1:28272-41761 GCA_009936455.2 Tomocerus minor
TCTCCTTTCCCATGTGATAAATATTGTAAACGGCTACTCCGCCTGCACTTACTTACACATATATCTCATATATCTATATATATTTATATAAACCCTTCATAAATAGGGAGTGTATAAGAGAGTCGTATAGATTTTTATTTCCTAGCACCAAATAATACTATCCATTTGTATGTTGGAGAGTTACCTGTAGATAAAAAGTAATCTTCATTCATGCAAACCTACTTTAGAACATGGACTAAGAATCAAACTTTTTCCTCACCGCGCACTCCACTTGTAAATGTGTAAAGTACACAGCTAAGTGTATTTCCCTAGCATACTAACACACATACACAAGTACTCAGCATTCCCCAAACATTCAAATTGAGATATATGTGTTTATCACACGCAGATAATAGAGGAACGTCTGTGGAGACACGTGAAAATAAGAAATATATGTTTGCATAGTTTGGATGGAGGAGTAGCAATAAATGGAAATGAGTTTCTCTCGACATTTCTCAATTTGGTTTCGATATAAAATTAGGCAAATATTGTGCTTTCACTCATAGCTATCAACATCAATACATACAACAAGCAAGCGCGGCTATAGATAGTCTCGTAAGTTATTGCCCAAGAGTTGATTTAGAGGAGGAAGCATTGAAAGGGCGTCATTATAAAATAAATAAACCATAATATGAATTATGCACTAGGTCCTTGATGATTACACTAAGTGAACGAGTATTAATAAAATAATGCTACGAGCAATATCCTTCGGGAACTAAATTTCTGTAACTTTAATCATAAATGAGTGAGGTTATATGCTCTCAAACTACTCAGTCACTGCCTTTCGTCTATAAAATATAGACAACTTCCTATGTCCTTCAGCCTGCTATAGTATAGCTGTCCAGACAGATGTATAAAAGTGTATGTGCTGTAATATCGATATAAAAGAACATCCATGCTAAAGCTCTGTCTTTTATCTATATATCCAATATGCATGCAATGGGGAATGCCCTTTATATATGCGTCTATATATAGTGCTCGTGGATTTGGAAAAGTAACTAATAATAATAAGTGTACATTTGCCTACTTAAAGTTTATTGTGTGCTTCCTCTGTGCAGAGAAGGTAGCCATTCAGTTGAGTAAGTAGTAAAAGAGGAAAAAGACTATCTGCCGACCTCCACTCACTTGTGTGTGGAGGGAGTGAGCGGGGAAAAGAAGAGAGATATTTTACCCACCTGTATATTTTGGATGAGCTGTTGACACGCAATCGGAGGGACTTCTTTGCCAATGGACACGACGATATCCTCGTAACCGCCGTTGTCATTGATCCGAATATGGGACTCCACAGAGCCACTAAAGAATGCAGCGAGGAAAAGTAACACATTGGAGCGACTAATGAAGGCGGAGCGACTCCTTCCTCGTCCCGAACTCTTTTTCTTGGTGATGGCCATCGTTTTCGGCTAATGCTTCCTCTTTGAGACTACAAATGGCCAGGGCATGTACTTCTCTCCTGCCTAGTTAGTACTAATGTTCACGTGAATGCTCTGCACTGCTATTTAGCAATCCTCACTCCTCCGACTCCTGTAGCCTCTTACGTGCACAATCAACAATTAGCAATTGACAAAAGTCCGGTGGACAAAGAGCAGGGTGCTGGGTGAAGGCTAGCCAACCGAATTGAGTTAATTGTTAAAGTTTGCTCTGGAAATGTCACAGAGGCACTCTTTGCCAGCTAAAAACCCGGCTGCAAGTAGGACGGAGAAAGTTTACTTGACTTTCTGTTTTCCCCCCACTCTCTTTCTCTCTCTCACTTGCGAGTTGTCGTTGTCCCTGTCGTGTTCTCTGTCGTGTCAACTTAGTTCTGCCGTACAAGTGTGAACACATCCATATTACATCATCGTCCACTATCAAATACACGCACAGATAGAGAGCCAGAGCTACGATCCCTATAAATAGTCAGCTGATGATGGCAATAAGTATAAATAGATCATACACTTTCTGTCCACATTCGTTAGATCACACTCCGCTGCATCTCGGTTACTTACAGATGCGATGCGATCCAAAAGGGCACAAGGAAGTTAACTTGTTAGTCTTTCGCAATCCTTGCACTAAAGTTCCTCAAAATCCTCAAATGTATCTCATGCCAGGACTTTTACTTTGCCAAAAAAACTTCCTATATCAGACACGTTACGTTAAATGGTGAATGGAGGGAGTTGGGTTGGAAGTCCGAGGAATTTAGCTAACTTTAAAAGTTTGATCTGTCTGTGAAAGAGGTGCACGTGTGAAAACAGAGATAATTCTTCAAATTATATTGAATTCTCCTGACAGAAATTGAGTAGTTAAGAACATTGATTGGCAATCACTCTTTCAGGGTTGGGAAACTCTTTTATGGATTCCTTGCTTCTCTTTTAAATGGAGGCGTAGTACGCGTTTAACAGTTTCTGCTGTAGCTGATGGCTAGTTGATTTGAGGGCAGGAGCTTTTAGCAGTAGCCACCAATTTCACCGGAGTACATAAAGTGAGAAAAGACAGACGGGAGATGGTCCTCGTAAATCCACACATTACATTACATTACGTAACATTACATCCGCAACATAAAATAACATCACATAAGTTATCTTCACAGATCGGAAACCCCACCTAATTTAATTCACTTCATTCACTTTTCCTTTGGTATCGTCTGCTAGTTATAAAGTTCCTTTCTCTCTCTCTCTGCGAACATTTAGCTCCCAACAAACAGACAGAGAAGAAGTAACAACACAGCAGAGCCTTTTCTCTTGATTTTACTTAGAAATGTGGTTGGTCTTGATTCTCGAGTGAATCTGGTGCTCGACTCTCATTTGGCACCTTATTAATCACTTTGCTCTTTGTCTATCTGCAAGAATAGCGTGAACTGCTCCAATATTACTCCTTATATCCTTGTATGTGTATTGCAAGTCAGAGGAAAGTCAATTGTGAGTGCGAGGAAGTGAGAATATTATATTCACTCCTGAATTCCCTTATAATGTAGCATTAGAGCGGAGAGAGGAAGATCTCGGAAGCTTCAGAGCGGAATGAAATATAATAATAGACGTAAATATCTGCGAGATAAATCTTTGTTTCACTTCCACCGGCTTAAGTCCTTTTCTTCCCTCGATTTTGGCTACTGTAGTCAACGGGAGCTGTATGCACACATATAAATACAGAGACAGAGTACATAATACACACGACTCTTCATTCAACAACGGCTCTCTTCCCCAAATTCAATAGGATCTTCTTCTTATGTAAATTTACGTAGTGGGATTTACCACTTGCTTTCCTCCTCCGTAGACACAATTGTTTCGACTATATGGCCTATTGAATTAAGTGTTCTCTCCGTTTAGACATAACAGAGATAGGAGTTTCTTTTAGTTCCGTTTCCTTTGCATCGGTTTAGCTTATGCTTTCCAACGGATTAGACTCCTTCCTACCATTCTTTCCCAAATGCCCGTCTTCTCCACTAGCCTCGGCAATTATTTAACTCTTATCTTCCGCTCATCGCCCACTCCCGCACTCACATTCATTATTAAACACAAAACTGTAATTAGTCGTAAATAGTATCGGAGCGGGCCGGAGAGTGCTCCCTTGCCATTTCCAATCCAATCTAATGATGCGCTCTATAGCTTATCAAACTACCCCACGACAAAAATCCCCGTTATTATTAGTCCAGCAGAGAAACACTTTTTACGAAATTAATGATATACTTTGTCCAAAAGTTCCACAGCTCTTTCCCTTTATTTCTATCTGCACAGGTAGGTACTATATACTTTGTTGTTTTTCAAGAGAGTTTCAAAACTCTGTACGTATGTGCAGGAATGAAGGTTTCCTCGTCTTGTCCTGATGGGATGTGATGTCAGTTAATGAGACGTGTATTAATGAACGTTAATTAGCCTCCGGTCCAATCATCAACAAGACAGACAACACAATGCAAGGCAATAATCTATGTGGAGTACACTCTTTTATTCTAATACCCCCTTGTTATTCCTTTGAAGAGTCTTTTATTAGACGAGTCGGATTGTTCGACGTCTAAAGCTAAACCAAGATACACAATATCAAAGATGATGATCAAAACTATTTCGTGCACGAATGGATGTTGATGTGATAACTTCCCATCTACTTACTTATTAGACACAAAATAAAACAACCTTCTCTCGATTGATTTCAGTGCAACTCAGTTCTATTCAACAATCTTGATAATTACTAACACTCCTTTCTTTTTTTGCTGAACCGTAAACTCGAAATACTCTTGTAAATCTAATACTTAGTACTGTTCAATATTTTCCACGAAAATTATTTCAATATTTGCACCTGGGCAAAAACAGTTTCTCGCCTACAAGACACTGTCTCAAAATTAATAACGTTCCTCAATTCCTTGAGCAAACAAGGAAAACACTGTTGTATGATTCTCGAAAAAAAAAACTTTGTATGATGTAGATACAAGTTTGGTGTATGTATTGTAAAACTTTGAGAGACAAAAGTTGTGTAGCTTTGCTTTGGTTGAAGGTAGAGGAGAAGTTGAGACAGAACGTCCGTTCGTTGCCAGTGCAGAACGTGGACTGATAATACAGAGTGGTGTGGGGCTACTCGTTCACGTTCTTCCCAAGCGCTTGCCGCCTTACTCCTCTACTAATGCATTTCAACTACATACATAGTCGTAGTATCTGTGTAGGTAGTTCTAGGGCCAAAGTAAAGGAACGACTACAGATTCACAATCCAAAAGCTCGTCAGCTCACTACACACACAGATACATTCAGAATTCCCTTCAACTGCTCTGTCTCTAATGTCTGTTCATCCCTGTGTGCTGGGCTTTGCTTTATTTCCTATCCCAGAACATAGACAGAGTCTTTGCCTTGCAACTGCACTGCACTTTGCTACAAAGGAAACGTGATAAGAGCAACGATACATTCATGTACAAGTGCATTTTGTGGTGGGGCTATATAGAAACTGCATAGGATTTGGACTCTGGTTACTTGTTTGGAATGAGAGTGCTTTATAGCAGAAGGCAAAGTAATTTTAGTAATAGACCAACGTAGAAATACAAAGATCTTTGATGTACACACTGACTAAGTTAGTTTAGTTAGAGGATTCCTGTTACATAGATACCTATGAAGATCCAACGTCTCTCTCTCTCTGTGCTCCAAGTAATCACTACTCACTCACTGCACACGGTGTACATAACATCAGACGTACACTATGCACTTACCTGCTTTTGAGTTTTGACTCACCTATTGCTGGAGCAGACTTCAGATAAATGTTCATTCACGTGTAAGTAACTTGACTGGTTAATATTTTGATGAAGACCCCTCGGCTCCTTCCTCTCGTCTTCCCTTTCACTATCAGAGCTCAGCACTTAAATCAAGAAAGACAAAGTTAGAGAACACGGCTATTAATGCATTTAAGCTCACAAGGCACACTACTATACTAATCTCATATTTATATTTTCACAGAGAAGCCTGACTTACAAAGATTACTCTCACATTCTCCACTCACCCTTTCTTACGTCTTATTTTGCAATCTTAGCCAAACTTGTCTCACTGTCAAACATTGCTGAGTTATTAGCTTCATGCATTAATTTAATTATACCGTATGCATTCTGCACCTATGGATTTCTTAAAGCATTCTGGATTAGCTACATTACATGACATACTATATGCATTAGCTATTGTAAGACTTACAGGCTATTGCCATTAAGGAAGGAATATTGTTACGATTTTGCAATTAGTAAGCACAAGTAATGTGAGAAAGTGATTGAATGAAATATTTAGCATACTACACTTCTAGTAATACGAGTGACTGCAAAATAATGCTAATGCAGACTGTACTGTGATAGAAATGCTAAGCATTCTGTTATGAGAGTGCAATTAGTATGCGTATGAAATGTGAGATTGCATTTAAGCACTTTTAATCAGTAATATAAAATATTTATTGCTTAGTTCAAGAAATGCTATTTTGTCAACAGAATGAATTAATTATTAACCACCACAGTTGGTCAGTGTTCTTGATAATAGTGGCTATATGTAAATGTAATATGTAATCTGTATCTGTGGACAATGAGTTTGCGTTCAAGTGCAGTGTTTTTCAATTCTGCGGTTTATTTTGCTTAACATGCTACGTGCATGGATTACCATTAACTTGTGCCGAGTCACGTTTAGCTTTATCTTTAGTTCAAGGGAGAGAGAGAGATGAAGGTTTGTAGTCAGAGAATGTCTGGATAAAGAAGAGCTAAAGGCGTGTGCATAACATATTTACTTAGCATGCACGCT
This sequence comes from Tomocerus minor, assembly GCA_009936455.2. Taxonomy (NCBI): domain Eukaryota; kingdom Metazoa; phylum Arthropoda; class Collembola; order Entomobryomorpha; family Tomoceridae; genus Tomocerus; species Tomocerus minor. The sequence goes on from JAAAYG020060464.1 coordinate 34,530, forward strand.
ACTAGAGCCTAAATTGCACAGGTGAATTGCACTTACTTGAATCTGCCTCTTGACTCGAGGTGACTTTCTGCTAATTTCCAGAGATTTACATAGAACCAGTGGTTTCGCTGAGTTTCATCTTGTTTAGCATATTGTTACCTTGTCATGCAATATGCAAATATTTTGCGCACAAGAGACATGTAGTTTTAGCGTCTTACAATGTACAGAGTTTGATATGACATTTATCCAAGCTCTTTTATCTTTTATACAACGAGCACGTAAAGTAAATACAAAGCACTAACTTCCCTTCCATAATATCCATAATGCATTACTAATTCTACTTTACATACAGACGGAATTAAAATCGCATGCTCACTAATCACACTTAGCGTCACATCACTTTAATTTATGATTTTATAATGCGAATTTCTTCCAATTAACCAATCGCAACGCTAAAAGTTAACGGGTGGAAATATTTAGCCTTTTTAATTAGATTGACCTTTGAGTTCCTCCATAAAATCAATTATATGATATATGTCATTGTTGGCGCTCCCGACGACATGGCCGTGAATTGAGAGCGCCGAATTCATACCGCATAATCTATTAATTTTAATTATTATTTAATCGATTAAACGTCCTAAATACTGCGTTCGCATTTGACGGCACAGTCACATGTACCATAAGGGTTTAAATACAATTATATTTTTTCGCGGCCGTTTGTGTTTGTTGTAACCTCGAAGGTAGCCGTGCGTGGAAAAGGCTCATATAATTAGTATTATTGGGTATAAATCCTGCGCTCGGGATGGCGAAGCACAGCTCCGCCATCAAATCCGAGCACAGAATTCATACCCAATAATTCATTCATTTTACATATAAAGGAGTAGGAGCTCATTTAAGACTCCAATGGAAGTCATTCCTTAGCAGTAAACCCCGTACAGACGAAGAGCCAGCCAAAGGGAGAATCTTAAACCTTGTCACCCCATTTAGACTTGTGCACCATGCGCATGCTCATAAAGTATGGCACAAACCAGATCATTTCCAGTGGTACGGGTACCCTATTAGAAGTCCCTGCCATAGGAAAATTCTCAGTGCAGAAAATTGAAATCGCCTGTTGTGCACTACACTGCAGAGGGATGCGGGATTAAAGGTTACAAAACAAGAGCTAATTAAATTAAGCTTAATTTACATGTACCAAAACGCGCAGTATCTAGTCTGCCGTGTTAGCAGAAAGTTGGCTGTTGTAGTAACTTCAACTAGCACCGTCTTCCGTGATATTTTGTCCCTGCTGACACCTCTTATTTGAATGAAAGGCACGGTCTTGAGTTTACCCACCACCCAAACTCGCAACACCTAGTTGGTCTTAATAGTATCTATCTCCTTATTCAACTGACGTTTGGATACAGATGCAGATGGTTTATAAAAATACAAAATGGCGTCTTACTTTATTTAGTGTGACCAAAAATTCCTATCATATTTTACTGCCCCTTGCTTTGTAAGGTATGCATTTCATTTAATTTTATTAAAATTCTGCAACTATAAAGTATTTATAGTTTCTATCTGCTTATTCCACTGCACTAACGTTTGAATTTACAAGATAGTTTATAAAAAATACAATGGCGTCTTACTTTATTTAGTGTGCAAAAATGTAAGTCGTATTTTACTGCTTCGTGAAAAGTATGTACGATCTTTTTTATTTCTGTAGGAGGAATTGAAGAAGAAAAAAAGAGTTTTATTTAGCTTGTACATTGGAAGAGATAGAATGTTGCAGATATATAGACTTGCATTATTAGCACATACATAGCAGAATCACACAGTTGGGTTTTGTTTGAAAGAGGATATAGTTGCCATATAGTAAGCATCATTAAGTCATCCAGATATCTGTAGTAGAGACTGTTGCAGAGGTTATAGATGTGTTTTTGGTGTTTGCGAGGAGATAGAGTGGATAGGCGGCACAAGAGAAAGGTAGACGCTAACTTGACACGGAGTTGAAGGTAAAAGCGCAAAATAAATGATATGGAGATGAAGATCATTTGAGTTGACTAGCAAATTCCGGCGGAATCCTGGGAGTTTACTTCTCGCCTACAACTCCGCGTTGTACTTCACTGACACTGTTTCTTGGCGCAAGAAAGAGAGAAGGCGGAGAGGCGAGTAAAGAGACAGAAAGGAAATACTGACAATAACTCCCAGCTCTCAATGGTTTCAACTGAAGGAAATATTTCTTTGCAGTTCCTTTGGGCTCGCCTTGAATTTGACTGAACTGATGCGATGTGAGAGAACTAAACTGAAATAAACCTGCAAAATGAAACTCGGCGTTTCGTTTATCTTCTCTTAGCCTATGACTGCTAAAGTAAGTAGGTAGCATCTCCTACGTGTAGGTAACTAAAATATACAGAGACAGATATAGCACTCAACTCTGGATAAGTAACCTCCTCGTCCTAACTCGCACTTTGTTTATAAATTTCCAAAGAATAAAACAAAAACATAATGGAATATTCCTTTGAATTTCATTGAATTTGTTTAGCTGCTTCAGACATAGCTTCTTGTCGAGGCTACAAAGAAAACGTTTACTCCGTCAGAATAGGAAAAGCCTACGTTTTCATTGTCAGCCATTGGGATTGTGAATGAAAAACTGAAGCTGTGATAAGAATCGTGGTAGCAGTAGGCAGTTTCTTTCCTTTCGTGATATTTTTGTCCTGTCAGTTTATAATTGTGTGTCGACTCAAAGGAAAATGAGAAGAGTTGCTTTATGAATATGATTTGTTCCGGTAGCTACAGCTACTAAATCTACTTGCTCCTTATATCGTGGCTTCTTAATTAGGATTTTACGTGGACTCTTCCAAACTACCACTCAGATTCAATGAAAACGAAAAAAAGTTTCCAAAAAGAACCTACACTGTGAACAAAGAAGAGCAAATCTACTTTGCCATCATGCAAATTCATGAGTCATCCAGATAAGTTTCCTTTAATTATCAACGTCCATCCACATTCGTGAGATTTTGTTACATTTTGGAAAAATGTAGTGTAAGAAAGGTTTCTTGCTTATTTTAAAACAATATTATGTTCTGTCTTAGTGCCGCCCGTACTGATAAGTTATGTACACTGCAGTGTAAGTTGGCAGAATACAATATATATTAAGAAATTTTCGTATAAGAATGAGTTCAGATACATTTCTGTAATTATTATTGTATGTACATGTATTAGATTCTCCAGTGTTCAGTATTGTTAAGTTTTGTGCTGTCATGGTTGATGATTTTAAGACAGAAAACTTCCTAAAGGGTTCTTTCATTTGCAAGTCGGACTTTTCTTTCCGTGCACATGTTCTTTGCATTGCTACTGTTTTAAAAAATATTATCGTATTTTCGATAGTGTTCAACAATTCTATGCTGCAATATGTATTTAAAAAAAAGACATCTATGCGAAATTTTGAATGGGTCAAACTGTAGATTGAATTTTATTGGGGTACTCAAATTGTATGAACAAAGAGTCTGTATTCCCGGAAAAGTGAGGAGAGGTTTCGGCACCTCAGTTTCGGTCCCGTCGTAAAGTAAATGTTCGAAATTTTATAAATTTTGGAAGCATGTTCAGCATAGAATGGGACTTTAAGTAGATACGAGATACCCTGTTGGTCGTTCATTTTTCAATATGACTGTCATTTTAAGTAACATTTCTTGCACCTCTCCATGGGTCTACAGTGGCTATGATTTGTTTATGAGAACATCAACATTCTAATTAATATAGGGACATTAAAAGCACACGGAGACATTCATTAGATGACAAAAGTCAAAAGTGTAATATCTATGGCCCCAAGATTGATAGCCATGCACTTAGGTTGTAGTAATATTAAGCATTTTAGTTATCCGTTCTCGTCATCTGTCGAGATATAATGACGCATTAGGTATTTACCTTTATATACATTTATTATAGCAACTGTAGACATGTAGGTATATACGAACTGTACTAATAATAACAGCAAGGTAAAGTTCCAACCGCAGTAATAATAGAAATGCTCTGGCCTAAGTAATAAGATTCATATTAGAGATGAGATGAGAAAAAAGATGAGAAGAGAGAAGACAAAGTTTAATGACTCTTTCTTAGCAGATAAAAATCAGGAGCGCTAGTGCCGTCGCCTAGTCCTATGCTAATGTACTTAAGTAGTAGATGCGGCTAAGTTGGTGGAGATGATGGGGGAATCTTCAGAGTACATATTTACCCACAGCCACAGCTATATGCTTATAATTGTGTTTTATAAGTACCTATGTGAATATAGTTTATATCTGTATGATAAACTACGGTATTTGCTATCGTCTGTATGAATGAAGACTAACTAGGCATTTAATGTCTGTCAGTTATGGTTCTAAATACTATTTAAAGCTTTCTGAAAGTTTTAGATCGGATGTTGGGCTCTTTAGTTACTTAGTTCGTGTACCTGTAATTTTATGGGAGTCACTCACTACTTACCTTGGCTTAGCTTCATAATTATCCCAAAGAACTCAGCTATCAGATCACACATCACATCACATCACACACACACACACACACAAAACAAGGCATAACATCCTACAACCCTTCTTCCTCCGTGATTTTTACGCAGATAGTCAAAGAGGGAATAGGTAATTAAATGCACTTACGTCGTTACCGTAAAATAAAAGTAATGGTAATGTAAAGTGCATGTACTCTCAGCCTATTTATTTACGCAGCTCCTTCCTATAACTTTTAAGGTGAAGTTTTCCAAGGCAAAGAAACCTCTATATAAAATCTACTTCTATAATCCATTAAAATCCAAATGGTATGACGCAGGCGATAATGAGTGGAGCAGATTATACACTTGTCTTCGTTATTATTAAAATGTTTGGAAATTATCCAGTGCTTTTCCTGTTTTGATTTTTATGATGGCGTCTTGAAAAAATTCCTACTCTACTATTACGTTTAAAGTATGTCAAATGCCTCTGCACAGAAACATTTTCACGTCTGGTCACACGCAAACAGTCGTCCCTGTAGTAATTTCCAACAAAGAAATAAGAAGAAAAGCCAGGGATCAAAATGGCTTTTCTCCTCCTTCATAATATCTTCTTCACTTTTGCATTTTTCAGTAGAAATTGATTCAGCATAGTTTGTTGCATCTTCTTACGAAAAGATTGCAAGAAGTTTTCCCTATTCGCCTCATCATGTTTTCACATTGTAAAAATAATAAAGAAAATGTTTTTTTAAAAATCTGTTGTTATTCTGGCAAAGGTATTAAAGACGCAGAGTTGTATCCCGTCTTGGCGGAGATGAGACCAAGACGACATGACGTTCTAAATAATAAATAGACTCAGTTCAATGTAACAAGAACAGAGCGAGTGGGTGCAATGTAATTTTAATAAACTAATATATTTTTTCCCCTTCCTAGTCTAAGTCATGCCGTGTAGTTTGAGAAATCAAAAAATGAGAAAAGAGACGAGAGGAGCATCCAACAATTATCTTTAATAGTAAATGCAGGAAAATGAAATGCCTTTCAACTACAGACTCTACACAAATATGCAGTTTTTATCATCTAGTAACTTCTACTGCATCTCTAAACAAAAGTTAATCCATCTGATCTTCTCTTCTCACCTTGGCTTCGCTTATAAATAGTAAACATACATTTTGTATACAGGAAATAGCAGAAACTATTACATCCCTGGTAGACATAAAAGATTCTAAGGCCCTCTTAGCCAGCAACAACACACTAAATAATTTCATAGGACTTGATATATCGTCATATAGCTACGTACTTGTACTATGGCTACAACCTTTTGCCTGTTAGCTTAAAGTATCAGATAAGGATTTACATTGTAGATGCAACAAACTCATTTCTAATATAAATAGTAATCTAAAAGACGATGAGAGGGAATGAAAAGGATATTAGTGGAGAGAGAGGGAAAAATACTCATTCTGTAAACATACTTATGCATGCACTCAACTCGCGATTAGCTATACTTGTATAGAAAATGTAAATAGCTGGAAATTATTATTAGGGGCCTAAGCCTCTGCATACATCCTAGTAGTTTGCATTTATGATTCTTCTCTGGAAAGGAAAACATACACTTGAGAATAGAAAGGTACAAGCCAGCCCGGAACGCCTCTCTATGAAATCCGCTCCAGGGGGCTCCAAACGGACTTATTGAAGTTTTAAACACTGTCCAAATTTGATGAGCTTTAGAATGATGTAGTCCTTTTTATTTCCTCTCTCTCTCTCTCTCCTGCAGTCCTTCATCGTCCATGGACTCCACTTATCTTTTTAACTTCGACTTCCATTGCATATCCCATAGCGTGGCATTTCCCATTTCCAAAGCAAACGAAAAGAACGAGAAACTGTGTTATATTTATAGGAATGACTGGCTGGTTGATTGCAGGACACAATTGAGCTCTGTCCATCACAGCCTAATATTGATAAGTACATTTCATTTATGCAGCGTATAGTTAACCCAAGTCTCTTTTTATTTCTTTTTGTGTGGAAAAATGTCCTCCTCCTCATCTTAAAATTTTATATCTGCATTTTATATCTGTTGCACATCCCATTTTGCTTTTTTGAGCTGAAATGAATGCATAAGAAAATAGAAAGACAGTTCTTATCAGTAGATAAGATTCTAACTAAATGCTAAATGCAACAGTAGTCCTATAAAGAGCATCCTCTCTTACACATCTTTTTGAATGGGATGCTATTAACATCGAAATCCGAGGAAGAGGTTTACCAAATAAGAATGTGATAGAGTACGAGTCGGTTTGGTGGTGTGAGAAGAGGTGGGAGAGGAGTTTGATCATTAAACACACCTCAACAGCAGCTTTCAATTTGAATCACATGAAATCAAATGGTTTGACCAAAAGTGGTTTTAAGTGTTTCTTGTAACGATTATGTTGGGATGTTTGAGTGTTGGAAGGAGGCTCATTCCCACTTATCTCTCTCATGTAAAAGCAGTTAATGCTGCGTTATGTGTTGTAGGAGAAGGATTTGTCCGAGTGGAAGAGCTGCATGAAGACCATCATCCTCCTCCTAAAATTCAATGTCAAATTCAACGTGTGTTACATGACATTAGATTGGAGAGTGCACAAAAGTTTATGACTATTGCAGGGCATCCTCCTATTAGCCAGAGAGGAACAAAGGGAATCTAGGACTTTCTATGCCGTAGGACGTTCTATGCCGCTACAACTCTTTCCCTCCTGATACTCTATGCCGTACCGTGTTGCCACATGCGCATGCAGTGCAATAAAGTTCAAGGTATATTTGTGTCTAT
>JAAAYG020060575.1:0-39175 GCA_009936455.2 Tomocerus minor
GGCAATGGAAACAAACTTACAAAAGAACAACTAGTAACAAGAACTAAACTCCGGCAAGAACAACCGTCCGCGATTCTGCAATTTTTATCAATCATTTTATATGTTATCTATGTATATACTAGTGCTGATAATGTCAATGTTTACATATGACATATATATATATAGCAAGGGAAGGGTCAGGGACACCGTCATTATATACGTTATAAGTCGTTATACCTGGAAGTGGATGAAATTTCCTCAAATTGCAACTGACTGGGTGCGTATGTATTATTAATTTTATTAATAATATATGCAGAAATTCAGATGCTTGCACTTACGCTATTATGTACCAAAATGTAGCACAATGGTGGACAGACATTCAGCGAACTTGAGGGAACTAAATAATAGTATGTACAGGATGTAAAGAAAGTTAGTTGACATAGGCAAGAAGCTTTCTTTCCCTAAAGTCAGTGGACATAGGCCAGAGGTCCTCTCAAGGTAAACGACAATTTTTTTTTTTCTAATTTTATTTCTAATTTTCTCTAGTCTAAGATAGATCAAGTTGTTATAATTTCAGCGTAGTAAAATAGACGTCGTTCCTTTCCTATATGTCAACTGACTTTCTTTACATCCTGTAGTAAGGACAATTAATTTAAAGATTAGTTGTTTGATTATAGAACATTGATTAGTTTTGAAGTTCAACCTTGACAACTTGGAAAGTGCATGGTATTGCTATATGTACAGGCTGTACTTACTTTTAAGATCATGTCTGTCTGTGTTATTTAAAATAGCTCAAGTTAGGGTTTTATATACCTATGAAGGAAGCCTATGACCTAATAATTGCACTGTAGGGAAAGGAAGGCGAAGTATTTTAGTATTTTTACTCTGGACAATTTGGACAATATTTTTTAGTCTCTGATTCGGATAAGATATTATTAAAAAGGCTATTTGAGCCCTAAGGCCCTAATGTAGTTGAAGCGACATAGTAATGCTTTGTGGGCATTGGGCATCGTTAAAATTGTCTTAAAAAAATGAGAACCTAAAAAAGAGTAATGTGCTGAATCGTCTGTTTCCGTTTTGTGATTAAGTTTCGTCTTCTTAATCTTTTACTCAAATATTATGCATAGGACTGTATTATTAAAAGTACATCATGTTCTTACGACCTGCTGACCTCAGTAGCAGATATGATATCATGGAGAATGAGTATGATAGAAATTAATTTAATTAAAAGTATCTATCTCTATTCATTCTCACATATTTATCTCCCGTCGCGCTTGCTTTTTTATCATAATCAGATCTTATCGTGTGAATTTTTTTCATAACGTACTAAAATGTGATGTATTATATGTATCCATATCTTGCGTTTGGGATGTCTTAAAGAATTTGAGACAGAAGTTATTGACATATATTATGTAAATATTGCAATCAGGAAGGAATTCATTTACTCATGATTGGGAAAGGGGACAATAAGGAGTGTCTACAGAAATGAATAGTTCTTCATTGTTGTATTAATTATTGTTATTCGTACTAACCATGAACTAACAAAGAATATCTGTTAAGCAATTGGTCATTAATGATCATAATATAATTGGTGAATGTATACTAAATCGTCAAAGAAAAGTTATTATTTCAAATGATTAAAACTATGTAATAGGAGGAAACTAACTTATTTGCAGTTTTAACTCCTTTACTGGAGTGTCACATAAAAAGATGTCAATGTCAGAACTGCCACCAAAAAATGTGAATACAAAACATTATGTCAATGTGTTAATCCTTAAATGCGCACAATATAATTTCTATGCTTATCGTCTACAATAGTCTACATTCCCATATGGTGTAGAGTGTAGAAGGATACACGATACATATTATGTGAACGATCATTATATCCATCCTTCTTTACTAAAAGCATTACTTATTTACACGCTGTGACATTCTCAGCTATATATTTGTAAATAAGGATTTACAGTATTAGTACTCTACTGATCCTACGATTATTATTATTACTTATAAATATAAATGCAATAAAGCTGAGATTGCGACCTTCATAGGGTGCTATTATTGATGTAATAGTAAACATTATTGAGTTAATAATATAATATTACGTATAAATTATTATCTCATTTTGCCTACTTGTACTGCCCTTATATAGACAATTTATTTATATTTTATACATACATATTTTTTACTATGTAGACCGAACGAACCATGAGACGGACATGTGCATAGCTTAATGACGCGTACCCGTCATTAAAATTGTAAACAAAATTCGATCTGCAATTATTTGTCAGCTCTACTTCTGTATTATATAAGATTGGAAATGGAAACAGCACATAATGTTGTGCGCTAAAGGCAAAAGAACCATATTTGTAAGGTTAAAATTAAATATCGTTTTCAATAGTACCTACTGGTAAAAGTGGTATTTTAAATTTTATTAGCAATCAGGATAGTAATAATAATTATTGTAATTGTAATGTAAATTGTGGTATATTAATAGCTATTATAGGTCAGGTATGTTTTTCCCAGAAACATTTTTGTATCTTGCTCATTTGGTTAATAATTATTTTGATTTGTTAGAAAGAACGATGGATGGTAAAAGTATTAACGTGAAATTCGACGAGGTGCTTCAACAAACCAGAATCTTGGTCAATGCTGAAGTTCTAGGATCAACAGTCTCTCAGTGTGAGTTTTTACTTTCTGGGTGCCTTTTGTGTGAAGGTAGAAAGTTAAGTTGGTAATTGTACCATTTATTAATCTAGCTATCTTTCTAATTGTGCGGTTTAAAATGTTTTCGGAGGGTAGTTGTCGTTGTCGGGCAATTAGTTGACTTTTTATATTAGTTATTCGTGATTTGGGGATTGCTTTCTTTAAATGCGTTGTGTAGTTTTGTGTACATGTGCATATGGATAATATGCTAATATGACTTGCCAAGGAAATCTGCAACCCCATAAACTGCTCAATAATATAACATAGTGTGTTACTTTGAACTTTGAACCTAGGATAACCCTAAAGAATTTTTTTGTTCATTTCATTTATTAATTGGTGAAATTGGCTGATGAAGTTCAAGTCGTACAATAGTCATAGTTGGCTACAGGATAAAAAATTGGAACCAATGTGAAATCTGCTGGTAGCTCAAGCTCGGTGGGGGTTTACTAATTAACTCTAGTTTATAAAGCTTTGCCGATAAAACATGACAAGAGGATAACATTTTTAAGTACAAAGTCTGCTGAAACCGATACATTTCTCATATATTTAATTTAACTGCATAATATTTATTATGTAATTGCAAATTGAATTTGCAATGTATTAATGCAGGGTTCTTGGGATAATGATATATATAAAATGGGTAACTCTAGTAAGCGTTAAAATGCATGACGGTCATGATATAAGCAGTTTTAGAACTGGCTGTCTCCACAATATTAACTTTGTTTCATATATAGCATGGATAGATTATGGATTCCATAGTTTTGATTGATTTGGCTGTAAATTTTCATTTCATGCTGAATTATCCGCGTTAAGATTCATTGTACTTTGCACCTAATTCAAAATTCTACTCAAGTAAAGGAATTCATTTTTATGCGTGATGCACGGATAAAATGAAAGGAATCAGTTAAATTGACCTTCCATTTTAAATGACGTAGTAAAAGTTTCTGTTGTGCAAATACTATATAGCTGTAATATATTTTGCTAAATGTTTCTTTGATGTTGATTCTTATCTTAAATTTACAATATATATAAACATATATTTATTATATTATAATCGCAGTATACACCTTGACTTTATCTGATATAGTTTTGAGCTTTTGCAGCACACGCATAATAATATCCGGTTACTTTCGAGCCCAGAACCCTTGCAAGGGAGCATCCAGATATATTAAGCATGGTTATTTTTATTAGATAATAATATTGGGTAAAGTAAATAGGAATGTTCAATAGTTTCCAGATTGTTCTGAGGTCGGGGCATGTGCAGGTACTCAAAAATGACCCAATTCCCAGATGCCTTCACCTTGAGAATAAAAATTCTTTCGTTTGCATGCCCATTTTGGAAGCATGCTAAGATCTACAGGAAATGTTGATTTTAATATCGCATATTAATGTAATAAAATAAAGAAATATACAATCTCTTATTCGTGGGAAGTCAAAAAGGATTAAATGATAGAAATAAATATAGTTTGGATAACAGTTTTATTTAGTTAATAGTATAGTAGTTTTAGATTTACTATTAAGTGGCTAGTTGTATACATTAGCATAACTTGTCAATGCAAATTCCACGATGGCCATGCTACCATGCGAATGAGGATTTCTTTCTTGAAGTATTAAGAAAGAAAAGCACATCATTATACATTTTCCATTGCATTGAAATGGAAGGTTTACTAGATTTTTTTTAGTGGCGGTCCTTTTTTATTAAGCTCCACAAACAGTCAATATCAACTTATGATATATCATATTTTCTAAGTAACAGAGATGTCATTCTTTTGGTTTGGTTGGACTCATTTGATAAATCATGCTTAATAACGCTAAGTAATGTGTTTTAAACCAATTCTGTGTATCATTATTGTCATAATGGTATAATAATAAAATTATAATGGTATCTATCATAATACTCTGCTAGTTTAATTAACCATTTTATGTATTGTATCATCATACAACACAATATTATAGTCATTAATGTCACTGAATGCAAATTACGTCGCCCCCGCGTCCTTTGTTTAATGGCACACAACTTGCAATAACTCTTAAGAGAGTAAGAGTTTTATTGTAGGTACCAGTTAATATAAATGAGGTAGCTGGCTATCTCTGTCTTTAGTATATAGACTTTTAGAGTGACATGTGTCAGATCAGTCACCAGTCTCCCTTTAGTGTTGATATTAATATATGATGTCCTATTTAATAAGCTCACGATAAGACATGTGCACGTTTGTTGGGGTTTGGGTTTCATTCATTTCAATTATAATGTGTATGATTTATTTTTAAAGTCATGTTTACTTTTTTTACTGTCTTAAATGGTAGCACAGCATTATTGATCCGAAATTGTAGTAGTCAAAGATGTAGAAAATGCAGCAGATCTATGTATTAATGCGCGAACGTATATATATATAATTTACTAATATAAAGAGGCAGATAAATATCAAACTAAAGTAAACCAACCAAATGCTGACCAAATCATTCGCAGTATGCATGTCCTCAAAGCTCAAAGCTCAATCGTTGTACTAAAATATAAATATTATTATGTGTTGTTTTGTGTTCACGTTGTGTACTAGTGTTTGATAACTAATCATGTGGAAGAATAAATAGGAGCAAAGCTGCTTCAATGAGCAATTTATTGTTTTGACTCATGACCTCCACTCTAGATTCCATTTTTCTAGTGCAATCATAATAATAGGAACATTATCTATGTATATCAAGAACCGCAGTGCTATTATGTAATGAGCAAAAAGCAATGCTCAGAGAAATATAAATTCTTTCTAGGGCAAAATCCATAAAGCTGCAGTGAACACTGTTTGCACTACATATAAATCTGTCTGCTCGTGAAGTTGTACTTCAACGTAGCTATATAAGCCTTTGTGGTCCTAAAAGTCTGCTGGCAGTCTGGATCCAAAGTAAGTTGACTGGATCAATACTACGAGCCTATTGGGTGTCCTGAAGCTCACGCCACTTTGTCTGCTAAATAACTCCTACTTGCTTCTTCATATCGCTATATTGTGCTATTATGTTCGCGTCCTTCCGCTCATTGTTGTTCTACCCCGTTGAAATGATCTTCCTGTGTGGAAATACCTTACACCCTTACTCATACGGCAGCAAAGTATAATTTTATTATGCTACGTAACATATGATGGGATTAGACTCTTATGGTTTGACACACTATTATTATTTGCATGAAGAATTGGTCTAGGATGAGTGTATATATTATATTCCTTGTTTGTTTGTGACAGTTCTGTAGCTACACATTACCGGAATGGTCATTCATTATCGAAATTAGACTAATGAATTACATAACTACTTAATAATACAGTGTTTTACAAATGCACAATGCATTTATGCAATTGTTAAAAAAAAATAACATGCTGCATTTAGAATAGATCAAAATATAAATATTTTTTTGGCCACTAATTGTAACACAATTCACACCTACTAAATGAATTAAGCCATAATTGGTTGACTACAGGTAAGTAAATGAATGTAATATGCATTGTACCATAATGTGCCGGTTCCTTCTTATCAACAACCATAAACTTCTGCATCATTGGCCAAACAATTCTGAAATCATGTGCTATATACTCTGGCATCTGTCATTGCAATTGTATACCAAAAAATGAACTAAATAGCTACATTTACAAGCACACGATGTTCGCTAGTTAGTGTAGGGTCAAATGGTTAATGATAATATTATAGCTCATTAATATTAAATATTAATGTTTTCCTTTAGCTTATTCACACCGCACTTTATATCGTGTAAAAACGAGGTGAGGTGTTTATTATTTTATTGAAGCATTATTACCATAATGTGGGAAAACAACATAATCTTCATATCAAAATTGCAACGATTTAAAATAGTTATATTTTCCTCTTTATCCTTCAACACCTGTATACTACGAGTTTTCCTTTTTCATCTATTTGCATGTTGACTTTGAATCGAAGTAAACTAGCCACACAACACATAATATATATGTTGTATCTTATTATGATAAAATTAAGGTAATAAAAGATATGATGAGGTATATAGCCGTAAAGGATGAAACAAGTCTCAGTTCGTGATTGATTATTGGTGAGTGCATTAACAATTTTCGTGGAAGTGTGAAATAACTCTGCAATAGACGAATAAAAACCTAGTAGCTTATATATAACCGTTTTAAGTTTGAATCTAAGCGATTATCTTTTGCTAACTTAAACAAGATTTGCTTTTGGGCCGGCATCGTGTTTGATTTGTGTTCGCTAGTTAACCTCTGTGAAAGGTATAATCACATAATTATTACTAGATTGATAGTAATATTATATCAAAATAGAGTAAATCTTGTTAATAGTATTATATAGAGTTCCATTGTCTGAAATAATTTGGTAGCTTAGTTGTAGCATAAATCTAACGAGCAGCAAAACGATTTCGTCGTGCTTAGGCTTATTTATTGTTAAAGGACCGGAAATGCACGAGTACAGTAATTTCTATTTCGTTAATTGTTTTAGCTGCCATGAAGTGTAACGCTTGTGAGAGCTAATCAAAATGTATCTTAATTGGTTACGACTTTCAAACATTGAAATGAAAATGGTTATTAATAGCTAATTGCTTTAAAAAATTCATCACGAAGCTCATGCTGTAAAGTAGTATAGTCTGCTGCATTCATTTTCTCGTTTTGTGTTCTAAATCACTAAATATTTGGTATGAAAAATGCTTATCAAAGCTAAATAAAAAAATATTTGTTTCTTTTTAGTTAAAAGAAAGATGGAAGACGCGTTGGACTGGATTCCTGGAGGTGCGGCAGGAGCTGCGGCCATAGCTGGTGCAGTGGCAATGGGGACTTACTATGTAGCCACTCGACCTAAACCTGAATCTCCCATGTTTCCTCTCCATGAACAAGCATTCCTTGAACCTGTAAGTCAAAGATTTTATTTATCAATATTTACATTTTATGTCATTGCTGTATTTTAGTATTTATCCCATTGATGTACTGCTCGGATTAAGTTGCGACATTAAGCCACCATGCGAAGGACGTTTCCGTTTAGTCAGTCAAGTAGGATATCCTTTTGAAAACTGCACGCCCGTGCTTATCAGTCAATGTCCTCTATCCATTAATCATGTGAAGCGAGAGACAGGCAATTTTAGGACACATAAGCTATAAATATCATTGATAACTCGCTAACGATGAAGAGTTTTGTGTATACAAATGATTATACCGTCAGTGTAGATTATGTGTTCGGCCCATGGCCAATCATGCATACTTGTCTTAGTGTCTTAATACTATTCATACTATTGTGTGGTTAATAACGGAGAGTTTTACGTTTTGAAGCTTTAAATGGAATATGAATTTTCAAATAATATATGCATGTGAATAAGTATTTAAATATGTATCTTGATGGGGATTTTGAGTGCGAAATGAGAACCATCTAATTGATTTGTAAATAATATGGCAGATATTGATTGAGCGATGATTTCGTCTAGGACCTGGTATCTTTTAAATACTAGTAATATTAATCAATCTCAAGGGTATCAGGATACCCTTTAGATAACCGCATTATAGATGTACGTATATATTATGACATATAGAATGTTACTTACGGAATACTTATTACAATATATTAATCCAATTAGATTATCAAAATGGGAGCGTAACAATAATTTATTGGGATATATAGATTTGATATGTTGTATGCTCTCACAATTTTTGCAACTATTTATTTTATCTTTAGTGTTTATCGGTATTTATAAAACAGATTATGAATATAGTAGTTTTCAAAAATTGTGAATTATTAAATTGGTGGCAATCAATGCAGAGTGCAGTAGAAAGGGATTATTGAGGCAGGATGTGTTATTTAGACTTTCCTTCTGAGTGCAAAGTTGTCTGTCGTCTCTGGAGGGATGTGGGAACTTGAGTTTCTTTTTGTGAACCGAATCCAAGATGAGCCGGGTAGGTGGCGAAAGGTTGTAGCTGTTGAGATTTCTGTTTGGATTGCAAACATTGTCAGTAAGCAGATGAATTTGGCTGTGGAGATTTCTTTTTGCGAGTAATGAATGCTGTGTAAGTGTAGTCTGGTAATGTTACTTAGGAGTTTTATTATGATGCAAGTACTGTGCATTGGTAGATTAGATGGTGTGGTGAGCATGGGAAAACTGGTAAAATTAAGAGTTGGAAAGTGTATGTTGGTTGCTCATGGCAGGATGTAATAGGTTGGTGTCTGTAGGATGAAAGCTCAGTTGGGTATTGTAAAGGCAGGAGATAGGTAAGAAGGTTGAGGTGCTTCTTGCGGAAACCCGAAAAAACTGTAGTCTATATTTAAATCGGCTACTGAAAGGGGAAAGGAGGCATCCCTAGCAGGACTTAGCATTTAGTTGTGTGTAGTTTATCTGCAAAGCCAGCAAGAGCAATAAGATCAACCTTGTCATGTTTGATTCTGTTGTGAAGCCTAGAATCGTGTTGTTCCTCTCACTCAATCCGCTCTTCTGCTCTCCTCTCTTCTATATTGTGTAATGTATTGTAAGGCTAAGGCCGAATTATGCCGAGCTATACACGATGATGATGATGCTGAGCATTGAGAGAATAAATGAAAGCTGAGCACATTGAACAGCACCAGCAAGGAGAGGGAGAGAGAGAGAGAGATCCAAGTTCCAACAAAAGGAAACATTCACATTTTTAACATAGCACTCACAAAAGACACAATCATACGCAATATATCCATGCAAATGAGTACATATGTAACATTGCATTTCGATCCTCTGTATTTTCCATTACATTTCCTTTGCTCAAAGGAAAGTGTGCAGATTATCTAAAAGAGAGGAGATTCAGGAGATGGCTATGTGGATGGGTTAGAGTGGAAATATTCCGTTTCTCGAATTCATTGGCAAACGTGTACACGTAGGAACGGATGTTCTAATGAGAGAGGAAAAAAAGCTAGCTACTACATTTACATCATAGTATTAGTCTGTGTCATCGGAATATCTCTCTCTCTCTCTCTCTCTCTCTCTCTCTCTCCTTCAATTATATTTCGTTAATGGGACACGGTGGTAAAAACCGAAAGCAAAGCATATGATTTCTATTTCTTTAGAGACACCACCACCAACAACTCCTTACTCTTACAACTATGTACATACTACCTTTCTTTCTTTCTTTACCTGATTTAATTCATTGTATTTGTAAACGACAAGTGTAAGGATGTACTTAATGTGTACATACAATGAATTTACAAAGCTTTCGGTTTATTTCGGGTTCGGGCCCATTCGGAAATACGATGAGCGTATATAAAATTACAGTGACAACGACATTAGCGTAGCATTTCAACATCTGCATACAATAAGAGTCTACATTGGCTATGAAAGGTGCTCATAGTACTTACTTGCTCTGTTATAAAAGAATAGAGGTATGTAAAGCAGTAGGTAAAGTAAGTCAGTGTGTTTGGTGTATAAAGGCCAATCTTTTAAGGCCCATCAACACATCTGAGAGACTAGACCATGTCAGGCAAACTATTAAAATGTTGTCTTGTCTTCGTTTATATAGCCATTATTATGTCGTCGCATTTCCATTTCTTCCAACATACTGCTATATAGTCTGATACACATTTCCCATATATGCAAAGACACTACTTTCCTAAACATACAATGTCAATAGTCCCTTTTTTGTTAATTGATATACTTGCTACACAGCGCTGATATACTCAAGACTCAAGATAGTGAACCAGTACTTTCTGGTGCTAACTGATTTTCAAATGAATATCGGAAATCGAATTATAGGAAATTCTCTCTCTCTCTCTCTAGAATATTTTATTAGTGAGATGAATGCATAAAGATAAACTTACGATGGTATTATCATAAATTGTAATGTAATTATGGTGCTGTAGGTAGATTTAATGATATAGTAAAATTGTATCGAGAACTGCGAGAAGGGATAATCCATAGCACAGTGATCATGTTGGTTGGTTCACGTTCATGATCATACATATTGCAGCGAGGCGACAAGAGACGTTCTTGTGCAGCGAAATGCTGTGCAATAGATATTCCCCGTTTATTTGGGCTAGCACTATTCACTCGAGTACTCTGCTCTCCTTGTGTATTGTTCCGAGTGGCTTTTGAAATGATATTTTGAGACTCTCTCATCTCCTTGTCGTTTTTAGTTGCCGGTTCAGCTCGTTTCGCATAGTTGACTCTTGACTGGGTGATAGTAGTAAGTATATTATGTGAGACAAGAAGGAGACCATCGTGATGTGATCATGTGAATGAATTTATGTGAACCGAGTTCTTAAAACAAATAAATATGTCTTGTATTTCCGAGTATTTCCCTACAGTGTCGCTGTCTGTAGCAATCCTCGTCCATGTTATCATATTATATAGGTAGTAATAAACTTTTAATACATTTCTTTCCAAGATGTTTTCTCTACTGATCTCTCTCTCTCTCTCTCTATCTCTCTGGAGAGAATAACTTGTTGGGAAGTTAAAGAATGTATTTCTAGTAAACGAGCATTTACAAATGAAAGAAGCTTTACTCCGGCTAAATTGTGTGTGCGCATACATGAGAGATAAATAAAGGAGTCGAATGTAATAATAGAATAGAAGAAAATGACTGTGTCAGATATCGTTCGTTAGTCATTCACGTGATTATGTTCTATATAGTGATACCCTCACCTTTTTGTCCAACTATTAACAAATAATCATGGATATGTATCGTACAAATAGGATTTTGGCTGCTTTTAATAGTTAGCGAACAGCGAACCACTAGCTACGACAAGGTCACATGAAATGTCTACGATTTTTTTTAATAGTAAAGAGTTAAAGACTTTATGTTTCTTTAGGAATTCTCTCGTGTAGTAAAAGTATGTAATAGGTACAGGTAAGGTATATAGAACTTTAGATACTCTCTCTCTCTCTCTCTCTCTCTCGTGGATGTTGTCATTGAGCACGTGCATGTCATATTTAGTGACATTATTAATTTCGCGATATTTTTTACACTTCTTGCGTACTGATGTTTATGTATAGATCTTGTGTCAACAGTCTAATGAGCTAATCCTCCCATCCTCATCCATATGATTTTCTTTCGTAGGAACCTGTAGCATAAATCCAATATGTTTCACTGTGAAAAGCATGCATAATATTTAATAGATTGAATTGTGACATGGATTAGTCTTAAAAGCATATCTGCCAACTGCCATGTCATGTTTTGCCATACTAATATCCGTCATTCATAGTGCGTCACGTACATTCAAATTAGTTGATAAATATATATAATTCACATAGGTACACACAGGACAGATAGAACTTTTTATATATAGATCTATGGGATTTTTTGACACTTGCTGCTGAGCAAGCATGTATATTTATAAGAGCTTGGTTTCACCTCACGGAGAATAAAAATAAGAAAACATGTGTAGGTGTGAGATGGAAGAGTTTATGATGAAGATGATCATTATCATAAGATATACATACACTGGAAATTTTGATACATATTTTATTAATCATAATGTTTTAATGTGGCGCATATTTTCTATTTTAGATTTGCACTTATAGGAAAACCATGAAAATGATGTTGGTTTACATGGCCATAAATTATAAAACGTAGCTGTTGGGTCCCTATGGCCTTGTGTTTCGAATAGAAATCATGTGCTCTACGTAGCTGACGCTACGTACAGACACAGAGTCAATAGATTATAATCTCTCTAGTTTGCTATTATGTGGTGTTTACGTTTATATCATAGACATATCATAGATAATGTGTGTAAATACTAATATAGTAGATTTTTAGAGGATCGCTTAGTTTGTTGGTGGTTTAGTGTAGTCTGCCTTTGACATTTTCATCTTGGCTGATGTAGCCAAATGTGTTGAACTTCAAATGAAATTAAAATCATAGTTTATTTGCATTATATAGGGCTATCCTCTGGCTGTGAAAGCGATATGTCTGCGATACTCTAAGCGCCAATTGGCATCGCTTGCTTTGGCATATCGTGCACTACTCTCTCGCTCGCTTTGTCGTTCTCCCAGAGTAGTGACGGTAACTAACAAGGATAACTTGATCGTCTTGCCCAACTTTAATGTTCGAAATACCTTTTACAGGAAAGGTGTTCGCAATTTTCTTACATTAAATACACTACTACATGTTTCAATTCAAGAATTCGACCTTGTCTGTAGTAAACTATCATGAAAGTAGTACATAGCTACCAATGTACGTATGCGTGATGCGTGTGGCTCCGAAGAAATTGTTTTGAAAAGCTTTGAATGATAGTGAATGAACGCAATATAACAATGTTTGTAGGTTATAGAGTTAAAGAAATTTCAAATTCAATTAACTTTGTTCATCACTAAAGTTGTTTTATAGGTAGGTATGCACTCAAAAATTTAATTTAAAACAATTGTCAAACAACACATCTGACCGATTGTATTGATACTATCATTAACGTATAAAATACAATGCATTATGCATTATATTCAAATCATTCAAGTAAGCAAAAGTGGGGATGTCAATCGTGATATATTCTGAATTTACATTTACAATTTACAGATTTTTGAGTATTTCTGACTTGCACACAGTCGTATCCATAATGTATGTGTACGCAATTAGTAGACGTGAACATGAGTAGGTGACGTCTGACGTGGCTAAAACCAAAGCTACGTTTCTGTGTCAGTCTAGTCTGGAAAGTCATCAAACATGATCATCATGTGTGAAAAATAATTAAAAGTTTTCTTTTGGGTTGTTGTCAAATGCAGTGAGGTGGATGAATCCCATATTATTTCAAAATGAAGGATGATGGCAGTTGAATTTAATTTTGATGCTAGGATGCTTTTGCTTCCTATAATTCTTTCTTGTTCTGCTGCTGCGAACAATTACTTATGAATTTGTAAATTAATAATTTGTGCCATTCATTATGTAAGTACTGACAATTGCGTTTTATAAATCCCAAAAAATATACAGCATAGCATCCCGTATTCAAGGATGTGTGTTACTAGATTATGATTTAATACTGAGGAACATAAATGTAGGATTAAAAAAACAAATTATAATTAGTTATTTTACTAAAGGCCACAGATTAGATTTGCTTTCACCTCCTATTTTCTCTAAGCTGTACTACACAGAAGTTACATTCATGCAAACGTATTGAAATGTAGCAAGAATAAATCTGTCTTGTACTAATTGTCAATTGTGGTCTTAGTAGTCTTAGTGTGTCTTTGTCCTATGTTATGTCATTGTATTGTGTTAACGAACTGATGTGAAATGTTTCTCAATCATAGACTGAATAGACTCTATAGAGCTGTTAAATAGACTCGTTGACATACTGGTGCATATATGCATGACCAATAAATGTTAGGTTCATTTACTTAGTCAGAGGAATGGGCCCCATATAGTTAATTAATCTGCATAGATTCCCCATTGACTAAAATTCCTTAGTTTCTAAACTAGATCTTATATACAATACACATAGCAGCATAATAGTAACTATATAGATCATTAAGTGCAATAGAAATGCATCTATATAGAGCTGAATGTTAATTGCACTAACTAACTAGTTCCCAATAAGTGAAGGATTGGAACAATTAGGAGTAAGATAATGATAATAAGTATTATTAACTAACGGCCGGCGAATATTGTCGTGTACTGTAGTACTGTGTAATGAAGTAAAACATAAGAGAGAAAAAGAAAGTTAGTAAAATGCAGAAAATTCAGAGGAGATGTAAAATTTTTGAAGAGCAGTTGAGCAGTCAACAGTCATTTGTTGTATCTTGTATCATGTTTGTTTGTAAGTGAGTAATATGGTGTTGGATATATTGGAAAGAGACAGAGAGAGAGGAAGGGACGAAGTGGAGCTAGTCAGAAGAGAGAGAGAGAGAGAGAGGATCAAAAGTGAGTGAGATAGAGATGAATGTAGAAACAGGCGGGGTTGGACCAATTGGATCAACAGCCGGATTTTTGGCACCCGGTCCTTTTGGCAGTTTTTAGATAGGGAAGTATGGAAGATGTATGTATGGGATGGCTATGCTCTTTAAATCCGACTCACACATCTCCTTTATGTTTTATTTGGTATTAGAGGTGTGTGCTTGGCTAATGCTAATGTGTAGTTTAGCTGTAGATGTAGTGCTCTCTCTTCCCTGTGTCTATAGCTTCTTACTTAGAGAGAGAGAGAGAGAGAGAGAGAAATAGTCAGGAATAGTAAGATAGGAAAGGACAGCATAGCGACATTCGAACTTGAGATCATGCATACTCCGTGGTAAAGGTAAAGGAGAGAGAGAAGAAAATAGAAAATCTATCTCGTCATCAACAACCAAATAATATCATCGTCATGATGAGGAGGATTCTGTCGACGAAGATTTTACCTGCAGAGGTTGAGCTGTAGTAGCTCCAGACAGATCATCTTCTACGATAGCGCAACAATAGTGAAGTGGAAGTTGTAAATTGATTATTGCTGAAATTCAATGATCTCAGGAATCGGAATTTTTTAGTGGAAAGTTCTCGAAGGAAAAGATCAGTTGAAATGCATTAGGTGTAATGGTGTGGTGGTAGGAAAGTGTAGAATTAGCTATTGAGTGTATATATCTACTAGCTAACTTGTAGTATTTAGTTGTACATGTAATAAAGAGACTTGTTGCAACTCAAGGAACTCTCTCTATCCATGTTGTTATCTCTTCAGTTGAGTTTCGTGTTTGTTGAGTGAATTTAATAGGCTCTTTCTTAAGTCTAAATCAGGACTGGAGAGTGTTGTGTTGTAATCTGTCTGTCTGGGAAAGTTTTGCTGGGATATGCAAAGAAGATTTGTGTTGTGGCAGTGTTTGTGTTTGGTGGCTGATTAAATTACCTAGCTATATATTATAGCTACATATATAGCTGTTGTGTATTAAGAGATTTGTGTTTTGAAGAAAGTGAATTGTTTTTTGGACAAAGTGTATTGTACGTAAGGGCATCTCAGCAGCTCATAGCTCATCATTTACACATCATCTCTGTCCCCTCATAGCTCAGAAAAGATCAAAAGCGAAAATGTGCGGAGGCTGCTGTTTTGTTCCCGAGTCCATTCGAATCCCATTGGATTTAGGGAATCAGTCTGAGGTTATCAAAGTAGGTGCCTGCCTGCACATTGTAAGTAGAATAGAGTTTTCTTTTTTAACTAAACCTCTAATTTTGTCCCTAGTAGTAGTTTAGTATTTTAGTTTAGTAGTAGTAGTAGAACTGTCCTAGATACGTACGTAAATATATCTGCAATTAGGATATATGAAGTATGTATTTTGCAATGCAATTTACAATAGCGGCTAATTAAACAAACAAGGTAAATAGCTTTTTCATTATATCCTGCACTGCACTGCTTTCGAAATTTATTGATGTCTATATACAGTTGTCCATCAATAATATATTCAATATATTATATACAAATATATACTTACAAGATGTTATATTATAGTGAGTGTTTTGAGATTTAGTGGGTTGACTTGACTATTCTGTGCATTGGTATTGACTTTGCTCGCTCGGCAAACAGGAGACACTGTTGTTGCTGCGATAAAGGAAATCCAAAGTGTAAATATTAGCATTGATCATGTATATATACAGTGTTTACTACTATTAGAGGATTGGATATAAGATGAGCCGTTAGCTTATCTAGTTAGTTAGAGTTAGCTAAATCCGATTTTAATGAGCTTGTTTTATTTGTGGTACGTTTGGGTTGCATTTCTCGCTGTGTGGGTGTGGTTTGATCGATTGCTATTTCTATGTCATTGTCTGTGAATGTCTTATGTTATGTCACGCTGTTACTTAGTTGGTTAGCTAGCTCAGACTCAAACTATGTACTTTTATTATCCATTAGCACAAGAAAAAATTGAGACACTACATTTGCCAATAGTAGTGGCAGCACCATTAGTTATTATTATTGCTTTCTCTTAAAGTGCTCACTGTAATGTGATACGTGCTGCCTGGAAAGAACTCTTTTTTAACTACACTTTTATTACTATGTTATCAATAGTTTATCCAATTTTCCAATTGTAAAATACAAACTTTTAAGCTTTCAACTGTTTTCTCTTGAGTGAGCAAAATACTTGACTGGTGTGACTGGTGAAACGAACACTCAGATTTAGCCTTAGCTCAGTTTGCTCCATTTAATGTCAACAAAAGACGTTTGCCAGGGTATGCATAGTTAGTTAAGCAAAAAAACTGCAAAGCCTGACTCTGATGATATTCGATATTCCTACATTGTGCACCGTAATATTAAGTTTCTACTATTCTACTAGGTCTTAAAATTTTATGAACTTGGGTGTTAGTGTTGGTATGATTGCTGTGCATGCATTCTCTTATTGCTCGTTTATTCCGATCAGGTGATACTTATGTAGCACTTAGTTTGTTATATTTTTAGCGACAGTTGGTATTTCAAACCTTCGAAGTGTTTTGAACGATTTTATGCTGTACACTCATTTGAATTATGATGAATAGATTTACCGTGCATTTTAGCTATGTTATGTATGCAGCATAGAAAATGAATAGTAAAAAAGATGCTGTTTACAATATGGGATGCAAACTTCGTACTTTACTTATTTGTAGATTTAAAAAGATGTACATAATGTATTTCGGGCTTTATATCGGGCGCCAGCCCGATATAGCGCCCGAAAAGTGAAAATAAAATCGAAAAGAGCCTGCTGCAGAGTACCATATATGACGAGGCTCTCAAATCACATACCTCTGTGATAGTTAAATTTTTTAAGACTCTTTCTGTCAAAAGATATTTATTGGATCATAAAATGCAAGGAATTCTTTCTTTTTCAATAAGCAAAAAGCTCCTGCTAGAGTTAGAAATGTAATACCTAGTGCAAATTGACATTTTGCATTGATTACCGCTGTGTTAAGTTAGGATGTTAGATAAAAAACTGAGAAAGGCAAAGTTTTCCTTTATGGATATTTTACATATTAACAAGCTTCTTCTAACTATACTTGTACGAATTTCGAAAATTAAAAAAAACGTGATGTGTCTTCCTAAGTGATTTTTGAGCTATTACCTCACCTGTAATTGCAATTAGGGGGTCGTGGTGACGAAAAGGGTGTAGGTATCAAAAAATGAGTATGTGCATTTGCATATGTGTTATGCGGCATATTTTTTTTAGATATGTGGTCACTTCATACGAAAAAAACTTTTTTTAAAATATGTCTGTTAAATTCACCCTCAATACTGCCACATGTACTCAGTACTCATCACATCATCAGTATCAGACTCATCCTTTGTAGCTTTTGTAATATTATACTTTAAACTTTTATTGTATGTAGGTTGTACTTGAATTGAATGCACGTATCTCATGTATGGTACATATATAGTATAATTAGAAGTACTCAACTGAACTGACTTGCTATTTACCAGTAGTGGTCTGGAAAGGTTTAAAAAAGGAGGTTGGGAAGAAACTGTTAATTTTGTTATTACTGGCTTTATTTTCCGAAAATAGCTTGACTCTGATTGAAGGATGTGGAAAGGGAAGTGTGAGTCGATAACGAAGTGAAATCAAATTAGCCATTAGCATAGTTGAGGAATATTTTCACAAGTGCAAGTGTTATAATGGGGATTTGTGTAATAATATGCTCCTAAAAATATACTCACGTTGCCAATAATCTTTCAAAGTTTCCAACAAACTTTTACAAGAATGCGCAATATTTTCCGTAACTTAATGTCAAGGGTGAAAAAGCGGAGAAGTCCAGAGAGAGATAAAGATGACTTGACTGCAAAATAACCCATATGTGTACTATCGGTTTTATTATCTTGTCACTCTGGTGAAGGCCGTACACGTATGTTTTTTGTAGACAAATGGAGGTAAAACCATTTTAACTTTGCGCGCAACATTTTCGTATCGATCCCGTATTGCAAAATGACATCACTATTCTTGAATGTAACTTGCAATGTATTTGTAAATTAAATCGGATGAGTGCCATTTACAGGCTTTATCGAACATCTTTACGTCTATTGGCTATGCCTTAAATAAATATGTCTAGAGGAAGGACAATATTTACTTTTTTGATTTTCTTATTGACTTTTTGTGGTTTATTTGGATGTTTATATATTGTCTGTTTTGCTATCTCTCTCTCTCTCTCGTCTTCTCCGACTCTTGTCCTATGAAATGCTCTATAGAGAGGAGAGCTGAGTCAGTTGTTAGCTGAACGAGTGGAATGATGCGCTGAAAGATGTACATTGTACATGCATGCAATGTAATCAAAATATACACTCTCACATCACATCAGTGGCAATATAACCTTGGCACTAGATTTCGAGACTTGGGGATTTCCGCTGACTTACTTGTGCAACTCCCTCCTTCTATATTGTTCGAAAGGACTGACGAATTTGTACAGGCACAAATTGGAGGAAAATGGAAGGAATCATCATGATTATATTTACCACACAAAGTCTAACCCGATTGTTTACTTCATTATTAGAGAGGAAATAGCACCACCGATTTTCAACAAACACGATAAGTCTCAGTATTCAGCTATTTTAGGGGTTTTCTTGGTATTAGCAAAGTAAAACTGTAAAAGTAGCATTTAAAAATCAATAAACAATTCTGGACAGCTAAAATATATGTCTTCTGACAAAGGGATTTGATCTCTTTGTAAAAAAAAAGTAGATATTTTGTAAGTTTATACAGTAGGCGTAGCTGTATGGGAATTAGTAGTTTTAGTAAGTGTTGTGCATATTTTAAATTTCTGAGCTATTAAGAGTTTTGCCCAAAAAATATTTGGTTATGACCTATAGCTGGCCAGGTGCCATTTGGGGTAATTTATTTCTTCACACGTACACACCCACTCTAGAAAGTTACGTACACATTCGTCCCTGCCCTTTATGCTCTTTTACAAACTCCGTTAAACTTTCCCTTCTCCAACTGATGACTACTAAGTATAGATCCTTTGAGGAGAGAAATTGTATTTTATTTGCTCTGTGGAGCAAGTGTTGGAACTGTTTTCCTCATATTTATGGGTTTACTGATTTTCAGTGTAGCATAGCAAGTATCTGTTAAAAGATCATAAGGGATAGTTAGTTATGTAACTTAAGTTAAGTACTAGTGGAGATACATATGGTAGCATGGTGTATCATGTACTTCACACACATGGAGAGGAGAGGAAAGGGGAAGTTAGATATTATATGGTGATTTGCGGATTTATTTTTGTCATTTGTCACGTCAGAACGTCAAATAGGTTGTAGGTAGACTTTTCTTGAGAATGTTTGTGATTGCCAGCGCAAATTGCTCTTGTGGATTCTTATGGGTTTTGCACAGTTGTTCTGCACTGCCATTTTCAACATTACACGGAGCTATTGTTAATGCTAAAAATCTTTAGAACCTAATAATAAATACAGATTCCGTTTAACTTAATGTACTTGCTCGCTTAGCTCTATGTATCTTTAAGTTCGTTGAGTAAATGAGGTCTGGGGAATAGGAAACACGGAGCTAAATACTTAAATTTTGTGTTTATTGAGTTATAAAACATTGCTAGTTAGCTCTCACATGACTTTTGGCGTGACTGGAAACGAAAGGCTGAAAATGATGTGCAATAGCGTAACAGTCACGTGGAGTATTGACATTGAGGCTTATTGTAAGTAGGTATTAGGTAACATGTGAGACCAATCAACCGTGGCTATATAAAATTAAGTGCATTGAGAATGATATGTAGATGTCCTGTGAAGTTTTTAGCAAAAGAGTTATATAGTGTGAAAAAACAAATGTCAGGTGTTCATATTAAAGATGTGTGAGTAGCTTAATGCCGAGACAGTAAAGGAAAATGGGGAAATAGGCACTTTAATATTTGAAGGATGTTATTAAAAATTGCTAATGTATGTTTACATGGAATATTTCAGGGTGCCGAACTGATCCGTACCTCACGCTTCTGTAAAGATGCCAAAGAAGGCAAGTTCATGCGATACTTATATGAGGACTGTCGAACGTTGTACGACTCCTTCCGGCGGGGGGCTAAAGAGTCAAGTAAGTCAATCTGCAATTAAAATTGATTAAATTGAGACTCAATGGGATTTGTTGAGTATAACACGGAATATTTTGATTGTTACAGATAATGGACCATGTCTGGGATGGAGAGAAGGGAAGAACAAACCATATCAATGGCTACATTACAACGAAGCGCTTCTGCGAGCGAAAAACTTTGGATGTGGCTTGGTTCATTTAGGTTCGACAAAATTTTTGAAGATGAAATCAAAATATCTATCTACTGTCGTGTATAGTTAGCCTATTGAATTGAAATACGTTTTTTGTATTTGATATGAAACTGGTTTGAAATTGTTGCAGGTATACAACCTGGTTCCTACGTCGGAATTTATAGTCAAAATTGCCCAGAATGGATTCTGTGCGAACAGGGTCTGTACTGTTATTCCATGGTGATCATCCCACTTTATGACACATTGGGTGCCGAGGCCTGTGCTTTTATTATAAATCAAGGTATGTACTTATACCGCTTACAGATTCTTTGTATATGATGATGGTTTTGTTACTTTGTTTGTAGTAATATAGTAGAAGAGCGTTCTAAAGAATTTATGGTCCATAACTGCTGGTAATAACGACAGTTGTTTTGTTTAACATTTTACAGCGGAGATGACAACTGTGGTATGTGATGATGACGCTAAAATTAACATGTTATTGGACAAAGCTCCTTCATGTTTGAAGCGTGTGGTTCACTTCAGAGAAATCAAGAAAGATACACTCGCCCGAGCTAAGAAACAAGGTATAGAAACATTGCGCTTTGAAGAAGTGGAAAAACTCGGTTCTGCCAATAGCCACGTGCATCGTGAAAGGGTAAATTAAATCTTACGATACGATTTCATAATTTTCTCGAACAAATGTTTATATTAGCTCAAAATATCTTGAATTGAGTATTTCGCGAACTAATGGCTATTAATATTGTGTTATGACTGGATAAATGTATTAATAAATTGGTATTTATGAAAATGTGATTTGCAGCCCCCAACCCCAGATGATATAAGTACTGTATGCTACACATCAGGCACGACAGGGAATCCCAAAGGAGTGATGTTGAGTCATGAAAACATAGTTGCAGATGTGTCTGCTGTTCTTCTTCAGCTCGGAGAACATCGGCCAAACCGGCACGATGTCATGATCTCCTTCCTCCCCCTTGCTCACATGCTTGAGCGATGCTGTCAGGTAAATGATGTGTTATGACATATTCCTTCTCGTATATCGGCACCTTGGCATGCACTCAATATGATTTTAATATAATAATGTTTTTTGGGTGTAGGTGGCAATGTACATGCAAGGTGCATCTGTTGGATTCTTCCTTGGTGACATTCGTGGACTTATGGACGACATGAAGGCTCTGAAGCCCACTGTGACTCCAGCCGTACCCAGATTGCTCAATCGAATCCATGACAAGGTATTGTCAACATGAAACTTTCAAAATATTTACACAACTATTATCAGCTTGATCATTTTCGTGTGTGTGGAACGCAAAAATAATATTTGAATTGTAACATGCGCTACGAACAGGTTATTGGAACAGTCAATGGCTCTGTCATAAAACGGAGTTTACTCCGAATGGCTATTAACAGCAAAACTGCTGAACTCCAGAAAGGAATCATGAGAAAAAATAGCATTTGGGATACGCTTGTTTTCAAAAAAGTTCAGGTAAATCTTTCGAGTACCATTTCAATATTTACCAAGGATTTGTTTTGATAATGAACTTGGTACCTAATAAATTTTGTGTACGTGTTATCGATAGGAAAGTATGGGCGGTCGAATCCGACTTTTGGTTGTAGGGTCAGCCCCTCTTAGTGCAAACGTTCTTACATTCATGAGATGTGCTTTGGGATGTGTTGTAAGTTTTCTTAAACGAGTGAGGTAATTGAATATTTAAAATATGAAAGATATTTGCAATTTTTTGAATTATATTCTAAAGGTTGCTGAAGGTTATGGGCAAACGGAATGTGTCGCACCGGCGACTCTGACTATTCAAGGTGACTGCACCCCGGAGCACGTGGGCCCTCCTATCGCCTGTTGTTGTATTAAATTGGTAGATGTACCTGAAATGGAATACTACGCCTCTGCTGGACAGGGTAAGGGTAAAATATTTTCGACCTGTTTTGCTTTGTAGCATGTAGGTACTGGTGCACACTAATATTTTAAGTGACGAGTAACGGTTATATACATGATCTGTGATACGTTTTGCAGGAGAAGTGTGCGTGAAAGGTACTAACGTTTTCAAAGGTTACTTCAAAGACCCAGAAAGGACGAAAACTGCTATTGACAAAGACGGATGGCTTCATACTGGAGATATTGGAATGTGGCTTCCGGTGAGACTCCTTTTTGTTTTATATGAATACTTGATAATGCAAAAGGAAATGTATTGTGACAGTTAGTGATTTATGCATGTGTAACAATTTATACAGAATGGAACCTTGAAAATCATCGACAGGAAAAAGCACATTTTTAAATTGTCACAAGGAGAATATATTGCTCCAGAAAAAATTGAGAATATATATACTCAAAGTCAGTTTGTGTCTCAAGTTTATGTGTATGGAGAATCTCTTAAGGTGATTGAATTATGTGTATATGTATATAAATCATTGAATGAAGTTTTGAAATGGGGAGAGGAAATTTTAACATGAATTTGTGAACTAAATTTTGTGTTCTTGGGATTACAGTCATGTGTAGTAGCTATAATTGTGCCGGATGTTGAAACGTTAAAACAATGGGCACTAGAAAACGATATTCCTGGAACGCTATCAGTTCTGTGTGCAGATGATCAAATAAAGGACCTAATTTTGTCAGACATAACTCAACTGGGAAAGCAAGCTGGGCTCAAGTCTTTCGAACAAGTAAAGCTATTTGGCATCATAAATTACTTAGACACTCATGATTCATGGATTAATATTTCATGTTCAGTTGGGAATGTGTGCTAATTTAAAGAATGGATGTGCTTGCAGGTAAAAGATATCTATCTACATCCTGATCCGTTCTCTGTACAAAACGGTCTGCTGACGCCGACAATGAAGACAAAACGACCTCAACTGAAAACCTATTTTAAGCCTCAATTAGAAGACATGTACTCTAAATTAAACTGATCATTGATCCTGCTGTAGACTCTCATATTATATTATTAATTGTTTACTATTACTATGATTATTGCTATTGTAATGAGATGCTTCTACTTAATTATTTAGATAAGTAATTATATGATGAATTTCATTACGTTACTATTCAGTACCCAAAGAGAAATGTTTCTTCAGTGATCCATTATAGTTGCTAGAATTGTAAATATAATATTATTATAGCTACATATTATTATTGTGTAGGTATAATTTTAGTTTAATGTTTAGTCACCTACTATGTTTACAATTGTGTTACTTTACAGTATCAAATCCATCCTCAGTTAGTACTTAATGTTGGCGGCCTCTCCAGCATTAGTCACATTTTGAAATCTAATCTCAGTTGATATTACTATAATTATCATATTTCAAAGCGAATGTGTTTGCTATAATAATGTCTTCATTATGTGTAATTTTTTTTGTGTGAGCTTGAGTATCTTACATCTTGTACTACCTGTGCGGACTATTTATCTGTTTATCTTTAAAATGATCCTCCTATCCTCCAAGCTACTATTCTAGAGATACTATTCATTCAGAAAACTTTGTACGTATGAAATTGAGGGAAAAAAGCACTAGTTGTGTGATTGTGTGAACAGAGAGGAGAAATGAATCATCAGATATTACTCTACTGTGGTTGGTTATATAACTTCCTAATTTTAAATGAACCACATAAGTACATGGGCAAGTGCATATTATATAAGGTGCACGTACATATAAAAAAGTACAGTATATACAGACAGAAAAATAATGTACTTGGTAATGATAAAAGTTATTATTGTGTGATCCTCCACTCAAGTCCAGTAGACTATTGACAAGAATTGTAGCAATATGAGTCTCCCACAACCAACACATGTTGGTGAATGTTTAACGTAAACTGTTTATGTTCTATTATATATATACGTATGTCTCTCATCTCTCCTTTATAATATTATCTATTTACAGAACCACTACGCAGATAAGATGTAAGTTTGTAAACAAAATACAATAAGTACGTACAGATCTAAGTATAAAAATCACGAAGATGCCAGAATATATACTTGATGATGTTGGATGAAGACATAGGCAAATAAAAATTGTAATGTTTATAAGAAAATCTGTAGTGAAATGGAAAATAATATGTGAGTGTGGAGATAAAATTGTGGTATGTAGTAGAAATATAGACTTACATGTAACTTTTCGATCTGACCATTGACCTCTGACCTTTCCAGTTTTATGAGACACTTCTCTATCAAAGTTTACTTTAAAATACTGTATTATGTGTACGTACATCTAAAATACATTTAGCGAGATAAGCATATTATTATTATTATGTAATATTTATTAAGAAACTCTAGCTAATGGCCATTATGTAGAATAGTTACCAAGTCCCGACTAACTATAGTAGCACTAGATAACTAAAAAAACTGTTGTTGTGACCAAATTTAATTATTTGAGCATCATTATCTATTTAATTAAATAGACGACTTAGGTAGCTGAAAGGAAAATATTATGAGGATGTCTGTATAATGGTTTTAAAAAACAAGTACTAAAACACATGATGTTATCTGTGTAATGTAAGTAAAGATACTACTAGTATAAAGTGTAAATGGAGATAGTCTGGTTGATGAACGTGAAAGGTAGCTTTTCTGTCGAGTCGTAGCACGATGTTGATAAAAGCTGATAGTCAAAAAAAATTCTAGAGAGAAAAACATGGGAATAGGAATTAAAAAGAGCTGCCAAGAGTTTCTAGGAACTAAATGCTTTAAATCTATTATTGCATAATTAATATTCGTAGAAAAATTCAGGTAAGATATATATTCAAGTTTTTTTTGGGAAAAAAACTAAAATTCTCATGGAATATTATATACAGAAACGTACTTAATGTGTATGATGAAATAATAATTAACTACTAATTTTACTTCTGTCAAAAACATTCAATTAGCTATGCTACAGAATACTATACTAAGTATAATAAGAAAGATATATTCGAGCAAGACTACTAATTGGATAGTTACTATAATTAAAGAGGTTTAAATGGAGGATTAAACCGTAATAATTGATGAGACCCTATACACTCACCCACATACTCATGTAATGAAAGTGTTTTCCTATGTAGAAATGTGCACATGCATGTATCATTAGAATTAAAGTAATTATATGGACTCTTGTTAAAGATTACTACTAGTGCTAGTGTGAAATTGCATGTTTAAGCACGTATCAAGATTAAAATTAGAGGAATTGATATTGCAGAACTGTATTTGCAGCATGGATATGTAAAAGTAATTTAATTAAGGTCATTCATAAAGGCTTCTTGGAATAAAGAAATAATTTATCTATACCTTCGACTACGGAACTAAAAATTTAAATTCAAATCGAAATCCAGAGAAAAATATACATCTTCCTTGTAGAACCTGTTGTTATTGAAAATGAAACGGATTCATCGGATTCTTTCTTTTTTACTCTAATAATTCTAATAATACTACTATTATTATAGCCCATTGAGCAAGAATGAAAACTACAGATTAAATTAAGAAGTGATACGGTTAATGGATAGGCTAAAATCCGAAGATCATGATATCATTGAATTGTGAGTTAACGTTAAACTATAAGCAATGTGTTGTTCGTTTTTCCTAAACACAGAATTTGGAAGGCGGTTTAATCAGTATTGAGTCACTGTTAAGTTAAAAAAAAAACAATTTAAGATTACGGAAATAAATCATGGCAAATGTTTGTCTTACAGAAAAATTGTTTTCATTCTTCTTTCTTCTTTCATGTTTATGTTGTTCATTTGAGCTTATCTGTACATAGTAAACATCATCGAGGTACTTAATTAAGTGTGCTCATCTCATCATTTGAATGCTTGCAATTTTTCTGCGGGGAAAGTCGGTGAAAAATTTAATGTATGGAAAGAATGCATTTCCTTGTGTACGCCCTAAGGAAAGGACTGTAGTGAGCTTGAGTGTAGTGTGCTTGAAAAAAACTGCTCTGAGGTAAGAATAAAACTTTCACGAAAATTCTTAAGACTTTTTCTTTTCGAGCACGTTTGTAACAGAGAACCTGAAGAAATGATCCCACCATTCCCTTAATGAAAGGCCAAAAGCCGGAGGATTCATTATTACTTGTCAGATCTTCGCATAGGATCATTTCATTAAGAAACTTTTCCAGATATGGCTTAAGTGCCTTGAGGTGGTTTCCCCAACACTTCTACGGCCTTCATCTACGTAATTCCACTTCTAGGTTCTAGGATTTTCATATTGTCAAATATATCCTCTTCAGGCTCATTACTGTCATTACTAATAAGTAATTACTATCTGGAATGCCATCAGGAAACTAGGCCACACAAACCACTTTCTGCTTTATGCTAACTCCTTAGGAAACTTTCACAGATCCTTTGCCAGATACTTCAACAACTTTCATGCTTTCACCAGATTCTACTAACGTGATTGTTGTGTGGTGAAAGACGGTTTATAGGCACTTAGATATTGTGCAGAAAAAGAAAGTGGGATGTGACCTACAGCTTCCTGCTACAAACCTTGTACATTCAAAAACATTCCCTGAAGGTATATACAAAAGAAAATTCTCATTTGTCATTTCAAAGAATTCAAAGGCAAACTTTGAATGATTAGTTTCGAACTTATAAAGAAAATCAAAGTATTCAGATGTCAGATTGACGAGAAGCCAAAGTAGTGAATTCTTAACTTCTCTACTTTCATTTCAATTTAAGTATGAAATAACGAAATCTTCCACAATAGATTTGCGATTCATTTCTTATTCTTGTAATTCTACATGTACTGCACTAGAAAAGGATCTACAGGTAAGTAACTAAGTTGTGTAACGATTCATTTAGCGGAGAAACCAATTAACTGAACAAATTTAGAAATTCTATTCAATAAGGATTGGGAATTTGAAAGCATGTTTCATACAATGGCAGTCATCAAAGTTGTAACAAAAGAGAGTTCAGCCTTCGACAATGTGGTCACAGTATTTGTATGACACGACATGCATGGGCCATTAAACTTATTTAGAGATAGCTGATTGAATTTTCGTTACCGCACATTCCGGTTAAGTGCTATTTCCGATCGTCTAAAGGTCGAAACAACCTTATAAAGCTTCGTCGATTGCAGAAAAGCTTGGAAGCAATGCCAATGCCAGGCACATTTCCTAAGCGTTTGCAATTCCTCCGAACTAATAAATAATGTCTGAAATCTAGACTCTGAATCTTTTAGTGGTAATCAACGATGCCCTAATGAGTAAATTAAGATTTCATTCTTATTAATATCGTAAAGCACAACCTTTATGACAATTTGAATCCCTATTCAGTTTTATACACTTTTAGGTTTCTTACATAAATTATTTTATCATAAAATGAGGAAGTAGAGTAACAGCATAATTTAATCCCTTGCACGAGAGAGGAGAAAGTTGTTTCACCTCGATAAATAAATGAGTGTCAATATTGCATCGTAGTGAGGATCACAAGTGTAAGTGAAGAACGATAAAGGTAGATTATAAAGCAAATAAAAGGAATGGTTTTCTCCTGTGTGAGGAGAAAAGATTGCTGTTACAGGATTTCCTTTCGGAGTGCTTAAAAGCAATTCTGTGGTGGAGATGAGATTGTGTAAATAATTCATGGCAATGTTATTAGGGATTTGGAGATGAATGACATGTGTCAACATTAGCATGTGTTAATGGGAATTGGCATTCAGGGCACGTAGGGCAATAAAAAATAATGTTTATGTGCACAGTGAAGTAGAGGAGGATTGGGCGGGTATTAACGGGTAGGATGGATTTCGCAGGTGTACAGACAGAAGACACATGCAAATGGGAATATGCATTTCGGAGTGGTGTATGGGATTGGGATGGTAATTCTGTTGCTCCGACTGTCTTAACCTGTTAAGTATAGCACAAATAAACTGACAGGCAGACAGGACATAGACAAGGACTACTCAGAACATGAGACGATTTGAGTATGTGGGAAAATAAACGTTTCCCCATCAAGACGACAAGACTTGTGGAATGAATGTATGAATATGAAATGAAGGGCCTAAATTGATATACAAGCGCCTATAAATAAACAGCTAATAAAAGTGTAAGGAAAATAAAGTGTAAATCTGTCTGGTTGAAATATTGCCGTTCTATTATGTCTTTGATATGTATGGGTTAAATGAGGGCGAAAAGAGTCGGGAAGCGAAGACATGGCAAAAGAGGATCAAGGAAATTGAATTTGAAGAAAATAAAAGTAATCTGTCGGGAAAGGGAAGGGGATTTGATCAGATAGAGAAAATAATAGGACTTTGATCTTGTCTTTGATATTTTGACATGCCCAATGGATTACAAAGAGAACGGCATTTGTATCATTTCCACTTGTAAGTAAATAATGCAGTCAATCGAGAAAGCAGGGCAGGAAAATCAGAAATCCGACTCGTGAAAGTGAAAATGAGAAACGGAGTGACCTTCTGGGCAGAAAGTTTAAGGGAATAAAAAAATGAGGACTTTTACAGTGCCAACAAGGCCGAGAAGACTCTCAAGGAAATCTAATCCCCGGTTTCTGGAATGAGTCGTCGAAAGTAGAGCACCATCCGGACTAGAGACATGACACGAACGTGAGGATAAGTAAGAGCAGATGAAACTAAATGAAAGGAACCCAAGGAGTACTAGCATTCTCCTACATTCAAGTAGGACGAAAAAGGAAGAAGCCAAAGAAGGTTCAGGCAATATCTATAACTTTTGTGCATGCAAGATTTTGTAACT
The DNA here is from genome assembly GCA_009936455.2 of Tomocerus minor. Classification (NCBI taxonomy): domain Eukaryota; kingdom Metazoa; phylum Arthropoda; class Collembola; order Entomobryomorpha; family Tomoceridae; genus Tomocerus; species Tomocerus minor. The sequence continues at coordinate 29,440 of JAAAYG020060575.1, forward strand.
GTGCCTCGCTCGGCTACAGCATGGCATCTATAAATGTGGAATCTAGTAAAGTGGACGGAATCCTCATTCGCAGAGATCCCACTCGGTTTTCCATGACTGCTTACAACATCCACACACGCTGCCTATCTACTTGTAGACTAAGAAGTGCCTATAATATAGCCGTAGATGCAGAAGACGCAAAGTGAAGATATATAGCTGCAGAATATTAGAGAGGACTAGTGAAAATAGTGAAATAGGTAAGTATGCTGAACTAAACTCTTCGGATCGATACGGAGAGGGAAACTTGTTCGGGCTTAATATTCCTCCAGAGTGCCAACAGATAATTTTGTGTTTTTTCCGTTTTCCACGTAGGGCAGCTCGCTTGGACCTCCTCCAGAGGTCCAGGCTTTAAAAATGAAAAACTCGAGTAGCACATCACCCGAGTTGAAAATTCATGGAGTGGTGTTAAGTAAAAATTCAATTTCCCCTGTAATCTTGGAAGCTAAAAACTCTTTGGATAGTATTTACAAGGTTTCCTCCCGTCTGAATCGATCCTTTCTAGGGGAGGGGTCATTTCTATCCTCTATCTATATTGTACCATTAATTTTGGTACGTTGAGTTCACCTCTTTGTTGTCATTCTACTATTGTTGTTCGTTCGTTTGGTCTTTGTCTTATTGTTGTCATTGCCCTTCGTTCCGTGTGGCTGAGAAAATCCGTTTAGTGAACTACTTACAAAAACATACCATAATAACCTACCTTATCTATCTGTCAATGTGTCAATCTCTATTTCTATCTTCTTAAGAATTGTCTCTCTCTCTCTCTATCTGTCTTCCGCACCGTAATAATATATAGTAAATATACAATAATACATACGCTCTGTTCTCCTCTCTTTCTCTTTTTATCAAAATTTCTACATTCAAGATATCCGTACTAACACATTCTTGATTGTCACTGGAATGCAGAGTCGGAATGTTAATCTTCGCATGCACTAGCCTAATATAAATATTCCGCATGTTTGTTATGCATTAGAATTTGTCATGCTCTGGCAATTAACGACTTGTAGTCACCTTTGTAGACGAGAGGCTTATTCCTGGAATAAAATTAGATTATAGCTTTCAGTCACAGCTAGCACGTTGATTCTACTTACAAAGTCTCACTATTACTCACTACACTATTAGAGTATTTATATGTATAGATGGGTTTATTGTGGAACCCACTATATAAATACTTACTATAAGTAGATTAGAGTATACTTAGTTTAATAGGACAAGGTTTATGTTTACTCATAACAAGGGGCAGAGAGTCTAATAACACACTGGTACAAATATAGTATGCTTAAAACGTCATGAATGACTAAGTCTGTAATTGAAAAGAGAACCCGCATGTATTTCGGTTCTTCCCTGCATTGCGTTTCTATCAGATAGTGCTTAAAACTTATATGCTCCCATTGCGCCTTCTGCATTCACGAGCTGTTTTCTTTACCGGCTATTTTTCACGACTGCTATCGTAGTACATTGATGTCCCTCTAATCTCTAGCCACCCTATCCCTCTAGTCGACTATTATTAAAGTGACATTTCCCAGATGTTAATAGTTTTTCAGGCCTGTATTTACTCTCCTCGCTAATTGTAAGCCTTTTCATTACCTTTTCCAGCTTTCTTTATTGTCTCTCTCTATTATTCACAGGGAAGCTGACCTTTATTTTCGCAATTTGCTAGACTTCTTTATCTTTTCTTTCACTCTATAGAGTAGTCAGTGAAAAGATCCTTTCACTCCCCAGTAAATAATGGTTGGGTTGTGAAAAGCAATAAAAAAGGCTCTTTTTGTTTAAATATGTTTGTTTAACATTCATAGAGACAGTAAGTATGACAAGACAACATGTCTATCCTCCACTAGAAACACTTTTCTCTAGTGCATTACGGCAGAGGAGTCGGAAAATAGAAAATGCATGTGCTCAATTGACTTGGCATGTGCTGTAGTGCTGTTAGTTTTGGGTTACCAGCATTCTCTTCAACTTAGGAATGTCACATCCCACGTAGTAGTAGAAGAGTCTACAGTGTTTTAGGTAGCTGAAACTAGGCGAAAGCCTTTTTTATCTGAGTTGTTCACTTTATATATCCGTATCAAAACTATCCGGCTAGTTTCACAGTTGAGTCAAGGCTAGTCCATTCCATTGCACAGCCTTTTTATTTAGTGTGCGGCAAAAGGAGAAAAATATTCCAGATAGTATTTATTGTTTAATATGCTCTTACCCGCAGCTCTTGGAATGTGCCTTTCCTTTTTAACTCTCCCCGAATTCCGTGCTTTTGTCTTGTTTTGCCATATTTACTGATAACACACAAGTTTCCGTGTGATGAGTTGAATGGGAATAATAATAATAATAATACTGTTGTATACTTACGTCTACTAGCACTAACGATTTCCATTCCATATATAGTAATAGTAGTTACTGCTGATAACACAGTGACAAAACGACGGTTGACAGTCGGAAGACAAAAATACATTTTCTCTTTTTGTGCAAACAGTTCGTGGGTTTGGTATTCGCCTCCATTTGGCTCTTTTGTGCCTGTGTCTACTACAACATGAGGGGAAAGAAGTTTAAGTTGCCGTGTCAGAACCGGAAAAAGAGTCCTGAAACTGAAGATCCTCCAACGACAGTATTGACACCCGCAATGCTCCAAGTCAGACGGCAAGAAAGACTTGCTGAACTTCAAGCTGAACACTCACATTTAGAACAACAGCTAACAGGTAGCTTTTAACAGCAGATTTTCTTGACTTTCTAAAAATTTCAGCACATGCAAATCTTGTTAGTAGTGGTTTTCTTGTGACACCACACTACCGCGACTACCACCCACTCTTTTACATTTATTACAATAAATAGAGTGGAGGATGAACTAATAGAAATTGTAGCTCAACTTTTCGTTGTTTAAGTTGTCTACCCTCAAGATATGTCATTTAATATTCATGCTTTCCTATTTTGTGGCTTTTCTTCTCTGTGTATGTCTATGCCCTAATGCATAATGGAAGGAAAATGAATGCATGAACTTCACCTTTGCTACTGAGTTAGACAAAGACATTCCTGATGATCCTAGAAGATACTTTATTTTATTAGTCAAGCCTATAGTCAAGTGAGTTGTCGTTTAGATGCAAAGCAACTAGTAGGTTCTAGTCCTCTTCTTTGAAAATGTCATCCTTAATGTTTCCATCATGCATTAATAACCTTGTCTCATTTACTTGATAGAAATTTTCCCTGTAGAGAGTAGAAAATTAGAGCATGAAGATGTTACGTGCTTTATTGTACACTGCAAGTTAATATTATACCGTAACTTCTAAGTAGTTTTAAAGTGAAGTATATTATTATTAATTGAGTTAGTAGTTAAGCATATATCCCATTTTGAACGTGACGGCTTGAACCTAATATTTATATCTCAATTTTTTCTAGAATACTATCTAAACGCAAAGGATTGTGATAATAATATCTTTTCAGAGGAAAAAGGAACTCGTCTTACTTCAAGAGCAAGCGATTCGGATCTGGAATACCTTAATAGTGACAGTCCACCTTTAAAACGTATGCATCAAATATTCACGCACACTATTAGATGTTCCTAGGAGAAAATTTCAAGTGTTTCACTATGTTTTTGTTTGTTTTAGGGAATTCGATATCTCTTCAAGATCTTCCTCAATCTGTCCTCAGACTTCGAAGAGAAAAGGAGTTGAGAACGCTGAAAACTGAAATAGAATACTTGAAAAAGGTGTCGGAAATAACGACGAGACGCTCACAATCCACCGGTTAGTGTCTAGACATTATTTCCCAGGCTTTTCCTAGATTTTCCTAATAAATAAGACACTGTGCACATGACGCGTTGATAAAAGATGCATAATGGAAGCTATAAGGAAAAGCTAATGTTTGCCTTGTCTCATTTTCTACTTTATAGAATCAGTTTCTAAAAACATCCAGCCATTATCTGTAGCAATAACATTAAGTCCTCGAGAACCTGACATTAAATTTCCCGAGAACCGAAGCAATATTTCCAGTTCCGTTGAAAACAACATAAACACAGAGCCAGAAGGTTATACAATATCAACTTTCACTTTACTTTGTCCTCTAAAATTTTCCATGCTCTCTTTTCACCTTCCCATAACTTTCTTTGTCATTCAAACAAAAGATTTGCCATTGAATTAGTTTCTTTCTGTAGTTCTACCGTTGTCGCAACATATTGATCAACTCAAGACGCAGCGCAGATTGAATCAAATCCGAACTGAATTGGAAGACTTGGCTATTAAATTTATAAGCAAATCGGATCAAGAAGGTACTCATTTATGCATCTTTAAAAAGTTTTATGCACTATGAATTAGCCAACATGATACGACTTCATTCAACTTTAAAATTATTGTTGACGTAATAGATCGTCAAAAAAACTTTCCCTTAACTTTGCTGCCATTCTGAAAGACATGATCTGGTAGATACTGTCACTAGAAACGATGACATTACTGCATTATTTAGAGCATATAAGTATGTACTAGAATCCAAATATGCATACTGTGGAGAAAGGCCTTTCCGACATATCGGGACTCATACTTTCACTTTACTTTAATTGTCAGCTACTATACTTAAACATGGTATAGACAGAGAGACATGTTGATTTGATTTGCTTGATATTGAGAAAGATAAAATGAAGTTGCGATATCGTTATTGAAGTTCAAGAATGACTGCAATTAAAATTAACGAGGAATCGAACAGATGGTCGAAAATGTTGAAGTCCTCACAGTAAAATATCGAATTGATTTTGGCAACCCTTAAAAGCGGCCTATACTGAACTGAAATATTGAGTTGAAAATATAAGATATTCTGTTGGCTGGCTCATATTGCAATATTATACTTTTTGTATGCTGGCGAAAGACAGTTTGACGAAATGAAAGTTTTGAATATTCAGCAATTAAATTAGGTAGGTACTAATAATTTCTTATTACAGGTAAAAAAGGAATCATTCCTTGTCGTTACCAACAAATGTTGATCATATTTTCAGGAACAGTTTCGTCAAACTGACTATGACCAAACTGAGACTTGTCATTTTGGCCAAAAGTTAGCACACGCCTATTAGTTAATTGCACGAATTGTACTGTTACAAAATTTTATATTTTCTCACTGTTATAGCAAAGTGTTCATCTCTTCAAGACTTACCTAGAACTGCTTTAAATGTTCAACGAGAACGGCAGCTTCTGACCATTACAAATGAAATCGAAAAAATGAAAAAGTACAGTTTGGGACATGGTAGCATTGTCAATACAGGTATAAAAAATTAACTTCTAATACTAAAATATGTATGGCATACTAAAATTACGACTGTGAGAGAAAGTAGTTTTCCCCTTTAACGCAATAATGCAGGATATTACTTTCACCGAAGAGAAAAAACTCGCATGTGTTGCAATTATTAGTGTGCCATACTGTATATAGTACTATTTTATAGCTACCAATCTACGTGATATAGAATCTGAAATATTTTAATGATTTCTAACGATGAAATGTTATAGTTTTGCAAGGGAAACGGCGTTTGTCACAAAAAAGCTTGATTTCGCTCAAAGAAGAACCATCCCCGTCTTTCAAAAAAGCTGAAGAAAAGGACGCAGAGAAGGAAACAAAAGGTTAGAGAGCTTCACATTATTTTAGCTCCTTTCCATTTGATTTAATATTAGAGTTTATTGCACAGAGGCAGGGAATTGGAGAAAATCTATAAATCGATTTGGTGAGGTAATTTAATTACGTATTTGCATTTGCCCTTTCTGAAGTATTTAAATGTGTGACTTTCGTGCGCGCAGTGTTTTTGTTAGCAGAAATATTAAAGACTATACGTCAATGCAAAATAAGGTGCTGGTTTTGTTATTCCGGTGGGCACGTAACGTTTCTGAATATTAAACGCTGCTCTATAAGTGACTCTTTTATTGATTTGCTTTCTGTTTTTCTGTAAATCGAATTTTACATAAGCACTGAGCATTCTTGGGTTAAGCCTAGCCAAATGTGTAGCCACAATTTAATATTTATCGTGATAACGATGAGCCGGAGGAACTCGTATCAATACTATATGGAAATCCTACTTATATATAGTAGTTGAAGCCAGGCACATTATATATTACTATCTGTGCATGACTTCAATGTATAAATCTTTATTTTTTTTTCATAAACTTGAATGCAGACAATCCTGGTGCTGCGTATGGAAGTCATAACTCAAGCTTAAAAAGGCAGCGAGAACAGGAGTTGTACCGAGTAAGGACAGAGTTAAAAAACTTGGCTGACAAACTCAATTACACGATTGAAGGTATACATTTCCGTTCCTCGAAATATTCATGGATATGACTTCAGAATTTATTGAATAACATGATACATAACACTTAGATAGAAATAGATTTATGTACTAGGTACTACATTTGCAGTGTATTTATGATGTTCTATTTACGTAAATGTGATTGCTGGTTTAACAGATCGAAGTAAATTTACATCAGGCACTAACTCAATGCGCTCATCCTTTAAAAAACAAGCTGAAATCATTGCAGAAGACGGTAGGTTACAAAAAGCTTTTTTATTAGGCTACTCTTAGCTCCTGATTTATGAACTTAGTGTTTGTTAGCAATGTAAATATTGACTTATGATTGTGTGATTTCAGTGGAAACGGCACAACACGTATGAGACACATTCTGGAAATGGATCTTTTTCCTCCGAACCACTCAAAGTCGGAGGAAGTCAACACTTTTTTACTTTAACCTTTAGAAGTACTTACCAACCAATGATAACTCACTCAACTCAATTAGAAAAGACAGCAAACTTGACTAGACTCATTGTCAGTTCTCGATGCCTGAGAAAAGCAACATACTCATGTGAAACACAATACCTAAAATAAACCAATAGCGATAAACGAAAAGTCAATACAATTGATGGGTGCTTACACATACGAATAACTATTACTGTAAATATTTATAGGGAAGCCCTAAGATGTATTCAAAATCAAAAATACCAAGTTGACCTTATTGCTCACTTTGCTTACCGTTGTTACTATTATACTACAGATATTGCCGGACAAGAATGTATCGATAGTGTATTCAATTGTCTCTTCCACTAATAGTTCCCTGTGTGTGATCATCATTGTTATGCATTCAGAAAGTTCTATCAAATTGTTATCTATCTTAATAGCTATAGCCGTTACGAATAATTTCACAATTAATAGTTACGTCAGGTACAGTTCCATTTGTACATTAAATACAAGTATCTTTAATCCTAGTTCCTCTTTACATGGTGATAATCTACCTGTTTTACTTATCACAGGGAAATTCTTAACATTCTTCGGAATAACAAAGTTACCAAGTAATTTGTGCGCATGTGAATAGTCCCTAACATATAAGTCGATGGAATTCCAATGAATTGACTTCTTAAGAATAATACCGAACTTTTCTGGCTCTCAAAAGCACTACATTGAAACTCTATTGCAGCATGTCTAGAGAGAATGTTTTTGCACCTAGGTATTGACATTTTTTATGCAAACGAATTGCTTTAATTATCATTTACAATTCTAATTATTCAGTTCTAATTATTCAATTTAATTCTAATTGTGAGTTCCAACAAATTGCTGCCAATTTATTGGAATATCGTTCATCATAACTTGTTTCTTATCAATTGGTTAAATATTATACACCTAGCACCTGGAGAAATAATATCAATATAACTTCAGTATGCAACTGTCCGTAATTTCTCTTTCCTCATTCAAATTCCATAAAAAATTTTCACCTGTACTTCGAAATCTTTGTGAGAAATTGGGTGAAAATTTTATGGTGTGTATAAGGAAAGAGAAAGCTGCTCACACGTAGATCCCGCATTGTGTGCAAGTGATGCACATCTATATGATTTTCTAGTGATTGTTATATTGTACAGAAAATAGTTTTTTCGGTAGAGTTTAAGTATAAACTAGTACGTATGTGTTATTGTATGTAATCGTATATATTTTTATGAATAAATTGATTCAGGCTTCTGGGTGTAAATGGTAAAGTTATAAAAAAAAAAGCGGACGCTCAGTAATCGAACCCGGTCACTTTTCGAATACATCTTGAATACTTCAGAAGTTAAAAATTAAAATACGACTTTACATTTGTATGATTGGATTTGGTTCACGAAGTTGACATGCATTCGAAAAGTGCCCGGGTCAATTTTTTTAAACTTTGTCATTTATGCCCAGAAGGCTAAATCAATTTCTTGATAACAACTACCCGGTGAACAAGATACAAGTACCTATATCATTTGCGTATATATATTTTTGTTAATTAGAATATGTTGTTACAAATATTTGTTATAACTTATGACTTGTATCAAGAAGATAGTTAATTAATTACTCTCACTGAGATAGAGTGTCAGAAATTGTTCATCTATCTATCTGACAAAAACATAGCTCATCGTATTATACCTCAGTGCTAAACTTTAGCTACGTTTATATCGTACAGATATAAGCATTTTAGATAATAAGTACACGGCATGACATGGCATGTTACGTATTAGGATAACATTCTGCACGACACTATCTGAACGGATACTAAAACAGAACTGACAACCGAATCGGTCTTACAATGCTCCTAGTTTATCATGAACGAAAAAATCAAATAAAAAATGCAATTACTTACTCACTCTCTATATACACAGCTTATGGAAAAGGATGAGGATTTTCACCTGCATGTACCTAAGTAGCCTTTAGGAATGATTTCTTTTGAGCATTTTTTCAACGTAGGTTCATTTATCGATGATGAAAAAGAGTTTGGTGTGCAAAAGGATGAATAATGAGTGAACGTGACAGGAAAACGAATATTTAAATGTAAGAATGTCGTCACATGTTCGTGTGATGAAAATTCGTGATAAGTTTTCCTCGTATGAAACTTTCTCATTATTATGAGCCACCCAGAGAAGTATATATATTAGTTAGTACTTCTATGGAGCCACCATCATGAGTGGAACAGAAAGAAGGTCGATTTGCAGATGAAGGTACACATACGTCCATTTACGAATGTATATTTGCCTTTTATGTATGCATACCGATAGCTAATATACATAAACGTCAATCAAACCAATAATGATCACGATGAACTTACTACATACATATAAAAAATGTATTATTGTATGTATGTCAAAAGTACTGTGTGTTCTCTGAGTATGATATGAGTATGAGGTTCGTTTGGATGAATACTCTCTGAATCGATTATGGAAATGGTGCAATTTTGATGAATGTATGTCTCTTCGTTTTCTTAAGTACTTACTCTAGATATACTATCTTCTTTTATTATGTGTGTGAACTTTAGATAGATGCGGCAATAATAAAACACTTGCAAAAGTATTTATGGATGATGACTACAATTATTTTCCTTCCTAGTGATAAAAAAGCAAGCCATCATTATGCATTTTTCGATTCGGATGGCTGTACAGATAGAACTTGGAACATTTAATATTCCATTAGCATAAAGCTTTCATTTTGAATTCACAGATGTAATAAGGGGCCCTTATCTTCTGTAAACGTTTTGCAATTAGCCAAAAACCTCTTCATTAGTGTTTTCTGCTTTTCTTGGCTTAATTGTAATTAGTATGTAGTCATTTTCATTAAATATGACCCTCTCTAAAATCAGGGTTACCCATCTGGACTGAAATGACAAGATAGGACTTAAAAGGAGTACGATGCTGAAAATACTGATAAATATTTCAAAAACGGTTTTAACTACCTGATGAAGGTTTAAAA
>JAAAYG020060686.1:13347-29321 GCA_009936455.2 Tomocerus minor
GCCAACTCATGGAAATCACCTTTCTGCAGTTGGACATAATTATGATTCTGATCCAGGGATGCAGTGGGGGGTATGTACAAAATAAACATTTGTGCCCTTAATTACCTTATTTGAAATGATGCATAATTTATTGGGTTGTAGAGTTACTCGATGAATATACTCCTATTGCTAGATTGTATCTGATCTTAAACATATTTACACAAATATTCTGTTTGGAGATGTCTGTGGCTTTGGCAATAAAATGTTTATAAATTTTGCAGGGACTAGCCGCGATGGCATCCTCTGGACTACCTTCAGGATTTGAACCGTCAGACACCTTTAGGTACAGTTTCTTTTAAATTAATTTAGCTAACACTTTCCAAGTATCATAATTTGAAATAATTTTGAAAATAGTTCGGATCGTTTTGATGATGAAAAATCGAAATCTCTATTTGAAATGTTTTGTGCCGATAAATCGAATACATTTACACTGGACGAGTGGGCCGACGGGGATGATGAAGTGCAGGATACGAATGACATATCTGCGGGAAGTGCATCAGCTTTGGGATTGCCTTCAGATGCAAATCTTTCTCCGGATGCATTTACGTAATTGATTATTAAGTATTTATTTAATTGTTTTTGGCTTCCATTGATTTTTTAATTAAGTAAAATATAATTTATAATTTATAATCTACAGATCTGTAGAACGCTTTGACTTACAACAATCAAAGAATCTATTCGAAATGTTTTGCAATGAGAAAAAAAGTGGTTTCGCTGGAGAAGACCCATGGGAAGACGACAACCAGGACTCTAGAGAACCTGAGAAAGACCTCTCGAGTGCACTTGAAGGACTTGCTTTAAATTCGTCCGATAATTCAAATGACGAATCAGCCCCCAAAAATAGGTAAATCGCAAACATATCGTTGTTAACAATAATTTTCGAAAAATAACCAGAACATATTGTAGTGTTGTTTAATTAAAAAGTTTTTTGAGATGGAGTTGAGATTTTAACAATCGTAGTTATTTGTAATTACTTTTTTTTAAATACTAAGAATGTTTAAGAATGATGAAAAAGTAATTTCAAAATTTTATGCTTAGAAAACTTGAAAAACTAAAGATTCTAGTTATGCATTTAACTTTCAAGGAAATACTTGTATCTGTAGACACAAATTAATATTTGTGAAATGTGACTAGAGATGGTTATGTCGTAAAATTTTGTTATAATAAATTGTTTATATTGTAATTGCTAAATAGCACCGATGACAAGAAATCTCCAGGTACCGGTGAAGATGATGAGGAATACGATTGGATGAATGACTGGCCAAGCGGAAAAGGGAATTCAAATAATTCTGCATCTTCTGGTATGTAATCATTCTCTATTTATAATGCCGCTGACTGTAGCACTGATTTTTAACTCGGTTTGTAGCATTTGGGATAAGTGAATGCAATGTAACCGTGAAAGATTAATTAATGTGTCGGGATTTGCATTTTTTGCGTGCAGATTGGCCTCTCAGCCAAGGAAATCCTTGTAGCAACGCTCAAATCTCATTCTGGGGTCAATCCAACACGGAGAATGTATTTGGTGACCAAGACTGGAACAACGGTGCTTCTCGACATAAAGGCGAAGATAATGCTGGGATTGCACCTGACGAGAAATGGGCGGATTTTGATTCTTTCAAGGAGGCAATAAATAATGCCGATACACAAGTGCCGATAAATGAGATCCAGCAGTCTGAACGTCAAGCTGAAGTACCTTATAGTCCCAGTAAAATACCTGAACCTGCTACTGCTAGACTTATCGTAAGAAAGGTTGAATAGGAAGATTAGACAACGGATTAGGCTGCTAGTTCACCGACTAGCAAGCGTAAGTTTCAAAACTCGTCAGAGTTTGTAGACTGATAAGGTAAATACATATATAAGAAATTGTTTGTAAAAGGGTGGAAATATTTTCTACGCTAATTAGAACATTCAAAATTTTGGTTTGAAGCGTTAGAGTTAGAAAGCGTTAGAAAAGGAAGTAAATACTTTATTTTCTAATGACAAAGTGCACTAAATGAGCACAGTTGCAACTCTGAAGTCCTTATTAGCATTTTGATAGTGCTGCAGAATTTCAATTGAATGGTCTCATAACGATAACTTAATTGCTAGAGGAAAATAGTAATGTTTAATAAAGGTTTGTAAGGTAGAAAGAAGTACTAGTCGGTCTCTGTAATACTTTGAGTATTTATTTCCAATCTTTTACAGCTACTACTGTTATAAAATAATGATGACACACAGGGTTAAAAGAAAATAACTGTAAAAAGTGAGGATTGTAGAATTTCGTTTGCATGCTTTTAAATTTGGTATTAATTACAGGTTGCTGTTTAGAGAGGCAAACCTTGCGTTATTTACTACAGCACATAAATGAAGGAGATTTTGTACAGGTTATGTGGGACAGTAATAATAATTGTACAGAAATGAAAACTTAGTTAATTTTGGATTGGAAGTGCAATAGAAATGTTTCCACCCTTCTACACATGATAATTCATTGTATTTGTTGTGCATAAGTTGAAATTGAATAATCTCTGGTAATAAATCACTCGGAGTGTGAGGGAGGAAGATAAAGCGGAACTATTGTTTGAAAATCATAAGATAACTAGCAAGTGTGTTTAAAATATACTTAGGCGTCGTGTACACTTGAGTATTTAATTTGTCTAACAGGAGCTAAAAAGTCTAAAATATGTGGCCTATGCAATGTTTGTAGATTAACCTAAGGAAATGGTTGAATATCATTAAAAAAAAAGTTACATTCAACTAAAGTGCCCAATTGGGACATTCAATTGAAAGTGGAAATTATATTTCTATTCAGCTTACAATTTAGCAAAAACTATTGGCTGTGAAAGTCGAGTTTTCTACATTGCCATATTGAGGAAATTGAATGACTATGGACATTTAGGATGAGAGCCCGGTCTCGTAGTTCTATATATTAGAATGACACTTCACTACACCATACGCTGTTATAAATCACTTACATTAAATGTAGTCGAGAACACCTTTATGCCTGATACTTTAGACATAATATGTGCAGATTGGATGTAATATGTATAAGACTTACTATTCAGGTTGTAACAGTTGTAATGTAAGTAGTGCAAGTGTCGGCTATCAATGTAGATAGTGTAGCTATTAGTCGGTCGGTAGATGTAGAGTATCAAAAAATAGTATAATTTGTCAATGTTACACGAGAAAAGTCTGTTGTAAATTGTAAAGTAGTACAGAGCATATTATACGCAATGAAATTTATACCAAAAATTCTAAAGTAGAGGGAGTGTGGGCGGAGGGGATGTGTGGGGAGAGTCTGGGGAGCTCTCTCGCTCTGCTGACAGTGTAAGTGAGGGAGGGAGGGGCTAGGGGAAGTTGACGTACCACAATCGAAGATAAAAATTATGAATATGAAGACAGTCTCAACTACAGATATAATAAACATAAGTGTTCCCATATCTTTCGTTATTGTAGCAATAATAATACAGACAAAGTTAGGAGTTAGTGGATTCGTTTTGATTTCTCTACAAGCAAAGTGTTACCTTACTGCCAAACTCGCTCCGTCGTCTCAACTGGTCGAATAATTCTTCTCGTGTTGCCTTTGCCGTTGGTTTCTACCAGACAGACATTAACTATTAACCTCCTGCAGAATCTGAATGACAATATTAGGATGCGACGAATGCTTCTCGTTCTACATTGACTCTACCGAATACAAAACTACATATAACTACAATTCAGAGTTATTTCTTCGAGTTGATCTCAACGGACCTGAGTGACGGCGGCCACTGTTGCATAATAGAAAATGTTGTGATGGAGTGCTTTATCTGTACGTCTGCCATATCTGTCTACCAATGCATACTGAAACTCTCGTTTCAGCTTCAAATGTAATTGTCAATGTATCGGTGTTATTTATATTTGTATGAATACGATCTGCAGGGAATTCACATCGCTATAAGCTACATACATATTTAATATTACTAATAATAACTAACTCTTAAGGCATAACTACTACTTACAATATCTGTCTAATAACTAGTGCTTAGGACTAATAATGTTGCCTACTTAGCTAAGGGGATTCTGTCTGGGGGTTTTCGACAGAGGAAAAATATAACTTGAGTATGGGTGGTCAGTGGGATCTGCTACAACATACCTGTGCGTATTTGTGTTGGGGCAGCCGTCTTTTGTGATGTCAGAGACAACAGAAAGGGACTTACAATGTCTAGCCAGCCAAAACGTCGTCTATTTATTGTTAAATTGTATTAGTAGTTGTTATAATGATTTCCGAGTAACAAGAGTGAATAGCCCCACTAGCCCACTAGCCCGGCCGGAGAAAAGAGCCAGACCTATGTAGGAGCAATAAGTTTCCCACAGTGACAATGAATGAGAAGATTGTAAATATTACTTACGACAGAAATGTAATCTCTCAATTTTAACTTTCTAGTTTACTCTGTGCGTACAAAGAATATGCTAAATATGGATACCTACCAATATATACATAAATACCACAAACAAATCATAGTATCATTACCTAGTGTTTGTCTGTTGTCAAATGAGGCCTTCTCAAGAGCTCAAACCCTGTGCAGTCTTGTGTCAAATTAATTACTGTATGAATCCACCAGCCTTATAAATTCAGTTAACTCGGCGCAGTTAATTTCGAATCTAGAGTTCTTCTCCTTTTTAACTTAGAGAGGGAATACTAAAGACAAGCAGCAAAGTATACTATATCCTAAATATTTTCTGTAATGATTATGTCATGATTATTTAAATATTGTCACGAGTGCTTTTGTTCTCTATTCAGCTCCATTCATTCGTATGTGTAGCTCTAGTATTTGCACAAGTACGTAAGTAAAGTACCTATTTAATTACTAGTAACTGCAAACGTGTATCTGATAGTCTCGTAGTCTCTATTCCTGTCTAATTCAATTGTAGACAAAAGTACATATTAACTCTCACTTTTATTTTGATCCTCAAATGCTCATAATTTTTACAAATATCATACAACTGAATTTTTTCTTAGCGCTAGGGAAAAAATTATATTTATTTAGTTCTAAACGGACTCGGCTTTATCAATGCAATCAAAAGAGCTGTATATAAAAGGATGTAATTCGGTTCGGATCCAAATTTTTAAATATAAAGACAGTCTCAATGACAGAATCACTTGAAAAGGTGAAACTCAAAAAACACATACGTCTTTGACTTTCCTAAAATTAAAAAATTTGAGAAAAATGCCACAATTTCTCCTTTTATTCAAAATTAAGTATTATTGAGGCTATTAATTAAATTCAATAATTTATCGCTTTTTAGTACTTATATATACATTTTTAATATTCTGGATATAGTAGAAAGACTATTTAGGACAACTTAATCAGAAAATGTAATTCACGCATTTAGATATCAGCATTTTGAGTACCTACGGGTTTATTTACGTTGTTGACTGTAAATCTGCATTTCCGTGGGACAGGTTAGATATTAGATAGTATAGTAAACTACTCTGCTTAAAGGATCTCTTAAAATTCGAAAGTGTAGCAGTCTAAACTCGAAGGATATATAGGCAGTGTAAAAAATGGCAATAAATAGACATTTACCCTCCTAAAGACGGTCCGATCCGAAATACAGCCTTAGAAATATTTATCAGTGCTCTCTTGTACTGATTTGCGAATATAAATGTATTAGAAATTGTATTAAAATTAGGCTAACCTCTTAAATACTATAATATAGTGTGCTTAAGTTGTGCATGATTGAAAGAGATCAGATTATTTAGACGTAGTAGTTATAAAATGTTCTGGAATATTATTGGTGCGAAGATCAGGGATTTCTCAAAGTGACAAGCCATAAACCAAATGTCTTAGTTAGATAACCAAAATGCAGTACCTTTTTAGTGTAGATTTTATTGCCAGTAGAATTTTACTGTAACGTGGCTCATATTGATTGTGTAAACATGAAAATGTAATTTAAATGTGATTTTCACGAGGAAGTATTGGTAATTATCCGTCTTTGTATTTAATGGCTAATTGTTTTATGGATATGTCTAAAAATTAATAATTTGTCATTGGAATAGTTTCAGTGTTTTATTCCTTTCTTATTTATGTTAAATATTTGTGTGAATGAATGTGGTAATCACGAATGGGAAGATCTCCGAAGTAGGTAATTTTTATGAATAAATGCCTAAGTATGCTGAATTTGCCGAATACCTCTATTATAGTAGCTGTAATGAATAATATCATTATTTATATAACATGTACAATATTTATTAAATCATAGTTTAAATAAGAAACACTGCTCGGTAGTTCAAGATTTAAAAAAATTATCGCATCTCTTACTACATACATGGTACATCTTTTAAAAAGAAATCTTACTGACTGAACAGAACTAATCAACTGGAGAACGATTGTATTCTCATTCTGTGAAACAAAAGACCTCAGATCATTGGAAAAATCCTCGGTGTCTAAATTACTGGTTAAAAATAATTACCTCAATAATTTCAATGTTAGTTTACAAAGCAATAATACTAAAGCTTAATTACGTTTATTAAAAAGCTAAAAATACTACTAATATATGATTAACTAGCCTAATATGACATATATTGCCTACTACTTGTTGTTTCCCCTAAAGAGCTATATCATAAAAAAATGAATAGTATTGCCTACAAAAAATATTGCATTACTTACTTCCAATTGTTTGGTGCCTAGTTTTTACTTCTGCCTTTGAAAGCTATAAGGGATTGCAACGTGTAAACGAAGATGGAGATCTGAAAGATTTAGTGTTCAGGAATATTATAATATTGGGAAGTTTCAATAATGTTATTGAATTTGATTGGAGAAAGATACAGTACAATATAATTTACTACTAACAAGTACATAGTAAGACGTTAATAATTGAGGCCTCATATTATGTAACTGCAATAGGAACTAGTGCCTACGGGAATATGGAAATTGTTTGCTTTGCTCTATTTAGGGTTCAATGTGTGTATACAGGTTGATCTGTAAGTAGGTAAGACAAGGAGGTATTTAAGGGTGAGAAAAGGTTTGTTTGGTGCATAGTGAAAGTGTGTAATGGAAATAGGGGTGGATTGTGTAGAGGATAAAGTAAGCGTAATGTAAACTGCACCAAAGATTTGTCTACTTGATGAGTGATGTAATTGACTGACATAAGAGTGGATTCATTCTTATCTTGGATTGAGGAAGAGTAACTTAATAATATTATATAGACAACGTACATACATACATACATACAAACATACATACATACATGAATTATTGTATTGACACTACAAGATTACAATTAGCGACATAAAGTATGTACATAAGTTAACCATATTAAGCATGCCCAAATTACTACAATCATTATTATTACACTAATTAAAATATAAATGCAACTATGTACTCATTGTAATGTTTAGCATTAGTCTCATCTCAAATGTCTTTGAGAGATATTATTATTCCGTCTATTTTGTTTGTACAACTGCATATGTACGTGTGACAAGTTCAAGTGTGATCACCTGATGACTAAAGGAACGAAACGGCAGGGAGGACAGGGTTAGACATAAATTATCGTATGTTTTTCGATAATATAATGCTGTCTCATAGATTTGTCTTCGTTCTGCTCTGCCTTGTCCATATAAGCCATCCCATTTCATGTACTACTAGTATAACTTACCTTTTTAAGTTTACTTTACGTAACGAACACAATCCATATGCTATACTTAAATAGGTACTTGTTTTCTTATTGTCTCTACCTTTTAATTCAATTAGATGTTTTTTAAATGTAATTATAATGTGAGTAAACTTAATTAAAAGTACATATTGAATTGCATAAGCTCTAAGTATAGCAATCCATCTATTTAGTACACGATTTTTTTTTGGTCTGTTCCATATTTTACATGCATTTGCTACTATTAGGCAACTTGTCGTAATTATAAGGAATAGCATGTAATTAATAACTAAGTAAGTAATTCAATATCAGTCAGTTTGTATTTATAATGACATACTATTTACTAATTGTAAAAGGATTTATTTGGTGAGAGTCTAATTAATAAATCCTCATAAGAGGTGAAAGTATTTGTAGCTTATGCAAAAGTACAGGGATTGTAGTCTTACTGTTTGAAGGCAATCATAGTATGATTATGTATAGACTGACTGGTATATAATCTACTTTTAGTTACACTGCATATTATTTCCCCGTTATTATGACAGAGGGATTCCAAGTAGTGAAAATAATTATTTGCAGCAAGAATAGAATTTAGTGTGTAGAGTAGAAAATTTTAAATAGGATTGTTGATTACTGTATGTTATGATAAGATGGAAATTCTTTTCCGACATAGACGCAGTAGCCAGTAGCTCAAGTTTGTCTTCGTCTGTCCACGGAATGTGAAAGGACGCTGAAAAATATTTCGATTTCCTGTGGATAGAAAACTCCCTCCGTAATCACTACTGATTAACTATCCACGAATAGCCCTTAACTTTTACGGTAGGTTGTAAAGTTGGACTTGGACTTCGCATTCAACCGATATATAAATAAAATATATTATAACAATATTATAATTAATTTATAATATACAGGGTCGACATACATACATACTACAAACTTACATACCTACATACTTACTCCTTCTTGGTTTACTGTTCGTCTCTTTCCTCTATATACATAAATATATAATATTATGGCTTTCATTACTCAAGCCAAGCCCTAACATAGTATTTTCATTTACAATTACATTACGGAATTATCTGTTGGTGAAGTTCCAACATTTTGAGATTGACTAAACGACCGAGCACTGACATCATGTACAGTAGAATAAATGTACATATTTATTTCATATCACCATTGATAGCTACTCGCTTCAAATTGTCTCAGAATTAGCAGATCAGTTAGTTGGTTAGTTTACTACCTTTGTTACTTAAGCAATCCACAATTGTAATAACTCCTGCTGATTTATTTCTTAAACAGTAGTCATTTTCTTCCTACCTATTGTCTCATGTAAATGCACAATATTATGTGAAAATGTTTTCAGCCCATGCAACGGTTATACCATTTAATTCTGTCAAGTGTTCAGTTTTGTGGAGAATTAATAAATTTTGTCTATTGTGCTAAACAAACAAGTGTACTACATTTATTCTGCATAATATAGCCATAAGTTACTACATTATAATGACAAAACTCTCACCTTGTTAAATGACCAGGGTATGCGCATGAGAAACAGCCGAACCACCGGTTATGCAATTACTATTAAGTTCATTCTAATTATCTATATCTAATTTTGCCAATTTATTTTGTTAATATTCTGGCATTTATCAATCACTAATAAACTCATATTTTTTAAATCATTTTTATTAGAGAGATTGTCATTTTTTATAAAGACCTTTAAAACCAATTCTAGGCCATTTAGTATTTCTAGTGTCCAAACGTTTACTCCAATTATATTACCTTTTATAGAGTATTCAATGTGCTTTCCCCTTTCCATTGGTCATCGAAATAGGAGCTACCTTTAGTTCTTGAAAAAGTAACACATTTTCAACTCAGCTTTACGTATGAGGTTGAACTGAACCTCACAGTCACAAAATTCCGTTAAAGATACCTTAAAAGCTCGTATCATTTTTGTCCTTTGGATAAATTAGAGTCAGACAAATCTATGCATACATAGACAAAATTATTGAACATTTATTAAGACAGCAAAACTGTTCCTTCAAGATGTGTATAAAATTCTTTCGATTATATCATGATGCTGCACTGTAAGCCTTTTTCATGCAAACCACACAAAAGAGAGACGATTTTTCAAAGACGATGGTATCCTTACTACTAAAAGTCCGGGAAAATCCCCTCTTACCACGTCCATGGGTAAATTAGCTCTAAACCTAAATTTAATAGATAATCAATTCACTACAAACATACTTACAAAAAGGGGGAAGAGATTCCACGAGAGATCAAGTTTATGGGATTTCAGGGTCATTTTCCGTTCAAGTAATGATGAAACTAGTACCCATACATAATGCCACAATCAGTGCAATCAATGCCCTTTAGAATATTATAAATGTAGATTGACGTGAAGTGTCAAACCCCTTGGAGAATTGAGTAGTTTTGTCAGTTACTTTTATGTTAGTGATCCTTTTGAAGGTTTTCTAGAATAAAATAGAATAAAGCAGTGGGATATTAGTTTCTAGAAATGACGTAATGATATTTACTTTGATCAAAACAACGAAGGACATAGTAAGAGGAATTAATTTTCTTGGTAAATGCTTCAACGGACATTCTCCTAATCGAAATTAACGTTTTTCCTCAGGTTGTGTTTGCGTAACATGGAAAGTTTTATCGGCTATTGCTACAAACAACTCGTAGGATTTAATATTTGTATCTGTATGCATTCAGCTAAAAAATATTTGCTACAAATACTTAAATCGTGTTAACATCTATAAATATTTATGGCCAGTACCTCGGACTGTCGTTTAATAAATTATCTCATGTAATTCATTCATATGATGCTCAATACTGTGAAACGTGATATAATTGAACTTAGTCCCGAGAAAAACTTTCAATCAAATAAAATGAAAAAGGACTAGACAGCAGTAGACCATAAGATCCTTGCGAATCGCATTGACATTGAATATGGGGTCCCAAAGAAAATTACTGGTTTTTTTCCCAATTTTCTTTATTTGGAGTTTACAATCTTTAATTACGGTAAATGGACTTCCAACAGAATGGGAATCTCCTGGAGAAATAGCAAAACAGGACAGAGATATTAAAATATCACTTGTTAGATCAAAGCGTGATACCTCAAGAGAAGGGTACCAAATGAAAGTATCCGCTTTCGACTCAGAATACAATGCAAATCTTGTAAGACCATCTTCTTCAATTTTCTCTTCCGATTTCAAATATCAAGTTGTTAACACCCAAAACCAAGAGATCATAGATGATACACCTTCACTAGAAGATTTGAAGGAAATAGAAAATGGACATTTTGTGGATCCACGAGGAGCTGCGGTTTCTGTTTCACAATTTGGAGATGGAGGTGCTCCGAAAGTCCGTGGTATTATCGGAGATCTTACGATTACAAATCTTGGCAATAATCATGTGGCTACAAAAATGACTGAGAAAATTAATAATGATTATATCGATCTTAAGCGTAATGTTACCCCAGGAATCGCGACACGAGCTGCTGTAATAGCACAGCCTGAAGTTTTTGTAATTTTTGATTATGAAAATTATAGAACCTTTAATGGAAGTACAAAAGATATAATTGACTATCTGGCAGTGTTTTTTCACGGGATAAATAATCGTTTTGCCACAATAGCTGATCCTAAAGTAACATTTAAAATATCTGGAATTCGGGCGATCAATTCCGCAGCTGGTCAACCCTTTATGGAAAATAGCAAGACCCCAGATGGAAGAGGCAATGACATCGACAAAGCCCTTGACAGTTTTTCAAAATGGGTTTATGCAAATCGAAATACAGTTCCCAAACATGATATCGCCACTGTCATCAGCGGAAGAGATTTTCAGAAGAAAGACAGCACCGGAAAATACACAAGCGGCGTTAATGGAATAGCCTACCTTAACTCAGCCTGCTGGGTGGATACATCTGGGGCTAGGTCATTAGCAACATCCCTCTCAGAGGATGTTGGAGGATATTACGACGGAATTTTCACCGTGGTGGGTTTCTTTTCTTAATTACCTAATCTACAATAAAAGGAATAAGAAAGTCCACAAGTACCCAATGCATTTCCATTGATACAGAAGGAGTCATGTAAAATGACAAAAATCATAAAGAACGTTAGAAGCCACTTTTCCTCACTAGTTGCTATAATGCCCCTACAATAGCAGGTTAAATATGTGTAATAAGTTCCTATGTGGGTTTATTTTAGTTACAAAAATATATAAAAACAAATGGCATCACATAGCAGTAATTCCTATTAAAGAGATATGATTGTTTTTAAAAATGCCAACACCATTTTTTGGAGAACTGTTGGAAAATATGTCCATATAAATTATCAATCTATTTAACGTTTATATTTTCTAATATTCATTTGTATTTTTAGGCGCATGAATTCGCTCATAATTTGGGAGCCCCCCATGATGGCTCAGGAGAAGCCACCAGTTGTTCTTGGGACGACGGTTACATAATGAGTTATAATGGATGGGGCACGAGAAAAAAGTTCTTATTTAGTCCGTGCAGCATCAACTTAATGAAGAATTTCATTCGCTCCAGTGGCGGCAACTGTTTGAGAACTATTCAAAATTCTAATGACATTCCTGTTTCGAAAGACAACCCTGGAGATCGGTTAGACATGACCTTGCTGTGTCGTAAATATACCAGACAAAATACTGCCGTAGTCGACGCTTCAAAAACACCGTCTGAGCAGTGCAAAAGATTATTCTGCAAATATCCCACTCCTGGTAAACCCGCTGGCTGGATAACGAGCTGGTATTTCAATCAACCCCCAGGAGATAATTCCCCCTGTGGAAATGGTGGCCGTTGCATTAATGGAGAATGTGTAACAAGTACAGGATAGCCTAAAATGGTTTGCTGTACAATCCAAGAAAATTAATCTAGGCGGATACAAAACTAACACAACCCATATCTATCGATTTCATTTTACGTGCAATCTATTTACAAAAACCAAAAATTAAATCACATATAGGGAACCCTTAATAATCAACTTTTATGATACTATTGTTTCTTCTTTACTGGTCCAATTAATTCAAATTCTGAGATTTAATTGCTGAACTTTACAATAATAAAACAACTCAAGTCGAGTCTCGTTGCTAACCTAAATTTTGAGAGTATATGGTTTTATAAAAACATACAATCGAAAAGAGATGGTCAAATGTAATATTAGCTAGTAAAAATTGTAATGGAAATTATAAAATAAAATCAAAATAACCAAATTTAAAAATAAATAAATAAAAGTGAAGGCATAAAATAAATAAAAATTAATGTTATCCTTTATTCAAAAGCATAAAATTAATTAACATTAAAAGGATTTACACCTAACCTTTGCCAACACCCCGTAAAATTATGTCTACTACTATGACATCATAAAATAGAAATAAGCATGAACGTATGAAAACAATAAGTGTGAAAGCAGAAATATGAAAGCATGACAATTATAAAAATATTATAACACAATAAGATCGCAATCATAGTGATCATTTTTAGAAATAACAATGAATAATTTACACCGGAAATTGATGTGCCATAAATATATAATTAGAAAAATTCATTGTCAGTAAGGGCTTTAACTGTATTTTCCAGAAAATTATGTATCAAATATTTTTACTTGTATGTACAGTTTAATTCTTTATTACGCGTATCCATGAAAAAGTAATTTAATTTGCACAAAGCAAAACAATGGAAAAACATCGGATGGTTATTTAAAAATGGTTTTTTTTTAAATTAGAGACTACTAAAACAGGTCATTTCATCCACTCAGACCATTTTATATCGACGGATATCAATAGTAACATTGAACGATGCAAAATAGGTAGATATACGTAATGTAGGACAAAGGACAATGGAATTTTGCGTATAGGAAGACATTACTCTCTGGTTCCATTACAAAAGTCGCAATTAGGCTACTAGAATTTAGAATCAATGGAATGTGATACTTCGGCATGGTTCGGTTTACTTCCAAAAGTGCATGAGAGCAGCTTTCAAAATATTGGGGTGCCTACATTACAATTATTATATTAAAGACGCAGTTTTTAATTTTTCATTCTTCTCAAATTATCAGGGCCACCAGAAATAACAATCAAAACGTATCAATTTAATGTTATTATATTTTCTATAGTATCTTGGCCCAAGTTTATTATGATTCATCTCATCACTGTAATTACGCGAGACAAAGCTAGAGTGATATCAGGATTGGGAATGGCCAATTCTGGATAGAAGCTTTGGCCCCGTTATTTTACAATACTTGAGGCAACCTTTAAAGGCGTGCAGAAATATTGAGCATAACTAACGTGCATTACTGTCCAAAAATGAGGGAATTAGCCTGTCTCTGAATGTACACCAAAATTTGGAATAACATAGGTAGATATTCTGGATGCCTGTAATACCTTTGTATACTATTCGTCAATTTTGGGGTAATTCAGAAACTCATCAATTGGGAATATTTAGTAAAACCCATGTCAAACACCCTTTAACCACTGCAATAATGAAATAGCATTGTTAATGCCTACGAAGAAGCATGTTATTACTAGGAAAATATATTATAATAACATAAGAATATAGTGTAATCATACTGGTACAAGTTGAAATAGTAGAAAGAAAAAATGAAGAAATCTTTGATGGTCCTCAAACTATTGGTGGAGGACGTTATTCATTCATATTTATTGATATCCCGGTCTGAATTCTTACAACTAGAAGTCCACAGCATCTAGTACCTTAGTCCTTGGAGTTTATTTCCTTTACTAGATACAAATTTTCAATCTGCATTAAAAAAGCATTCCTGAAAAAATGTAGATTTTGCCCACATTTCATTCATTTTTAAATTAGATAAATCTTTCGGCATATTTTTGAAATATTTATTCATTAGCTTGTAAAGTTTAGAGCGCTTGTTTACGCTTTAGGATACTCTTTGATTTCCAGATTTGAATGATTTTACCAAGCCTACCTATATGGTCTCAGATAGTTTGTAAAGTCAGATGCTTTTATACCATATCATGCCATATCTGAACTTCATGATCGTTTGCATTTGTCGTATCCATATGATATTATCCATAGCCATTGCTCATGCTATGCAATGCTGCACCTCTAGGAGAGTATAAACGAAAAGCTCAAGGAATCTCAGAGAAAAAGACTTAAATATATCTCATGCCCCAATATTGGTTTTCAGAAAGTCAGACTTAAACAATGTTTGTATACAATGGTGTTAGTATTAGTTTTCCGACTATAAATTTTAGCTTTGCTTATTAACCATGTCTCAAAGGTAATATGGTTTATGTTTTTGTAAGTTTATTTATATTTGCTGTAATGCTTTAGGCTAAAATCCATTTCATACATTAGGGTTTATAGGTTTGTATTTTGGAAATTTAAATTTTTAAACAGCTCAACAGTTATCAATTTCAATGTTGTAATAATATGAAACGTTTCATCATAATTGCCACAAGAATTCAGAAATATTAAAGGCTTTGGCTCAATATCTTCTTTTCCTTTTGTTTGAGACAAGTTCTACAAATGCAAATGATCTGGTGGTTTTTCAAACATCTCCTAGACTAGTAATGCCCGCTATAAATTTCAGCAAAATTATTCCATACGGATTCTATAGGCTTGCCGCCGCGGCGAGGATTCTTATTCAAAATGCAAAATTTGTGTAACCCAAACTTGTGTAACCCAAACTTGTGCAACCCAAATTTGTGCAACCCAAACTTGTGCAACCCAAATTTTTGTAACCCAAACTTGTATAAACAAAATTTGTGTAACCCAAACTTGTGTAACCCAAACTTGTGTAACCAATATTTGTGCAACCCAAACTTGTGCAACCCAAACTTGTGTAACCCAAACTTGTGTAACCAATATTTGTGCAACCCAAACTTGTGTAACCCAAACTTGTTTAACCAATATTTGTGCAACCCAAACTTGTGTAACCCAAACTTGTGCAACCCAAACTTTTGTAACCCAAAATTGTGTAACCAAAATTTGTGTAACCAATATTTGTGCAACCCAAACTTGTGTTACCCAAACTTGTGCAACCCAAACTTGTGTAACCCAAACTTGTGTAAACCACACTTGTGTAACCCAAACTTGTGTAACCCAAACTTGTGTAACCCAAACTTGTGCAACCCAAACTTGTGTAACCCAAACTTGTGCAACCCAAACTTGTGTAACCCAAACTTGTTTAACCAATATTTGTGCAACCCAAACTTGTGCAACCCAAATTTTTGTACCCAAACTTGTATAACCAAAATTTGTGTAACCCAAACTTGTGTAACCCAAACTTGTGTAACCAATATTTGTGCAACCCAAACTTGTGCAACCCAAATTT
>JAAAYG020060686.1:29421-41740 GCA_009936455.2 Tomocerus minor
AACCCAAACTTGTGTAACCCAAACTTGTGCCACCCAAACTTGTGTAACCCAAAATTGTGAACCCAAACTTGTGTAACACAAACTTGTGTAACCCAAACTTGTGCAACCCAAATTTTTGTAACCCAAACTTGTGTAACCCAAACTTGTGTAACCAATATTTGTGCAACCCAAACTTGTGTAACCCAAACTTGTGCAACCCAAACTTGTGTAACCCAAAATTGTGAACCCAAACATGTGTAACCCAAAATTGTAAACCCAAACTTGTGTAACCCAAAATTGTGAACCCAAACTTGTGTAACCCAAACTTGCGCCCTCAAAGTATATGAGCAGCTTTCAAAAATGCTTATTTGATTGCTCTATGTTTAGCTGTTCTCCATGGATCAGGGCATAGACAGGAGTTGGTTTGCCCATCACATCACATCATCATCCGGATGGGCAACATACCCACATCACATCATCATCCGGATGGGCAACATACCCACATCACATCATGCACATCACCAACTAGGAGCACATCTCATCATCCACATCATATATTGCATGATGTGATATGGATGTGATGTGATTTTAAATGATGTTATTTTCCCATCTTTGCATACTATTGCTATCTTAAGGTTTAAGCTAGTAGTATTAAGTCTTAACCCTTGAAAACTTTTAGTAAAAATGCCCACCACTTTTTATTAAGTTAATATTTTAAATGTCTAAGGATTGAAATGTGTATTTTCTTGAAATAATAAGACATTTAAAGAAAATACGCCCCACTTATTTCTTCTCATGCTAAAACATTTTTATGATGTTACATGTGTGTTGTTGTGTATTCACAACATATCATCAACATGGGCGTCACTAACTTGTGCACATCACATCTTCCACACCATGCACATCACTAACTAGGTGCACACAGAGAAATGGAAATTAATTATATTATCTGATCCATTCCATGTCTATGGGTGCCCATCACATCATCCACATCATATATTGCACTAGGGCTCCGCCACCCCCGTGACTTCGTCACGGATTTATTAATAACAGTTTGACCGTTTCACCTTCTGACCCAATCCTGCTCCACCAGATCCACCTACTCCATCCGATCAACCTACTTTGAAATATACATAGACGATGTGATGTGATGTTAAATGATGTAATTTTAAATGATGTGATGTTAAATAATGTGACGTTAAATGATGTGATGTTAAATGATGTGACGTTAAATGATGTGATGTGGTGATGTGATGTTAAATGATGTGACGTTAAATGATGTGATGTTAAATGACGTGTTGTGGTGGTGATGTGATGTGAAATGATATGATGTGGTGGTTTTGTGATGTTAAATGATGTGATGTGGTGGTAATGTGATGTTAAATGATGTGATGTTCCCATCTTTGGATCAGGGGATGGAAATCGGTACAACCTCTCCTTAATCTATACTGATTCGGCTCTTGTCGACGAAAAATGGGTCCGTGTGTGTACTGTTGAATATTATATTTCTGACTGGCATTGAGGCAACTGAGATAGTTTGGGCAGACGCAGGACGTAGACATATTCCGACACAACAAGCCCCAGAGTGTAAGTAGCGTCCTATTCCAAGCTATTCGTCGCCACGCCATGCACACACAGTCAAGTCAGGCACATAGCATCATCGGCCATAGAGAGAAGTGGAGAACCTAGTTTTCCATTCAGTCTTGATGCTGTCTTTCAAGCTGAGCAGACGTAATTTTTGTTGTTCGTGAATAGCTGTGTTCTGTGCAAGTTAGAGCCGAGACATATATCCTGCTTTAAAAATATTTCATCACTTTACTCAATTAACGTCTGGTTACATATACCATTTAAAAGAACAGGACCACTGTGACTGCTTACATCAACTGTTGTCTTCTGGTTTCTAAAATTAAATATTTTTTTCTGTGGGATTGTGATTTCGAATCACAATCTTCCGATGACCTCAGCTGTTTTAATCTTGTAGTGCCCGAATTGCTAATACGTTTGCCAATCAGTGTGAATAAGTGTCTCAAAAGGCCAGATGGAGCAAGAAAAGCGGATGCGGCGAGAAATCGCAAATTCCAATGAACGAAGACGGATGCAAAGTATCAACGCGGGATTTCAGTCTCTTAGAGGGCTGTTGCCCCATCATGAAGGAGAAAAACTGAGCAAGGTACAGGATTTTGCTTATTTTTACACAAAGTAATTTGGAAATGGGGACGAAAATCACTTATGACTTGTGCTTCACTTTGTCATGATTTCTCATCAGTTTACCTTACGTGTAGAAAGCGTCGTTTCCCATAGGTAGTCCGTCAGCTGTTGGCCGGCCGGCTATGAAATACATTTGAGGCTTCAGCCGGTATCAATCACCAACACAGATATCATTCTTAGCCTTACTCTTATTACTACAAAACCTGTTCAATATTTATTAAAGCCTTTACTGATATTACACAAGGCAGCAAATAGAATTCCTGAAGCGTCTGCAGAAAAACAAAAATATGAGACAATTTATGACGCTATCACGTTTTCGGGTCTCGTCCTATGTAAAAAAAATGCAACCATAAACATTATCTCTTTGGAATTTATTACATATTGTTACACAAATGCAAATTCCATTATAAAATATGCACATTTTGAGACAAATGTTCAGTTCTGGGGGAAAGTGACATTTGGTATCAATTAGTATCAAAATATTGAGGGGATTGCTGATAAGTAGTAAAAAGGGCAAGGTTAGCTTTCAAAAATGTGTTGTGATATGGACAGTACATTTGAGCAGCGTGTGCGAATTTTTCGCGATTATGTTCAAGTTATATAAAAGCATACTGTAATAGGTAACTTATCTTTCCATATGCAGAATTTGCATATATGCGAATGAGACTTTTCATTGAAACATCTGCTGATGCATACGTCAGTTTCAGATTAGCCCACCACTCAAAAGAAACCACAAACCCACATTCACAGAGCCTGGAAGTCTTCCTTCTAATTTCAGAAAACTTAACACAACAATATTATTACAGTAATCAAGCAGGACATGTCCCTTGTCACAAATTAATGTGCAGTTTAATACATGCACGTAAATACATACGATTGATATTCTAATGCAAAATGCATAGCTGCTAAAAGTTTAATAAAAATAAAACAGATGATTTTGATGACGCTTTGTCACTCTAAATCAGGCTACGCCTACATCTGGATATTTTAAGTTCTGATTTTCAGAAATCCACTTTGCCAAAATAAAACATGTATGGAAATAATATATCTCACATGCAAATAGTAATCTATATCACTATTAATATTATGCTCATCTTATATAAATTCCACGTTGATATAATATATATGTTGGAATAAATCTTCTACACAAATTATTCATAATAAGTATTGATTTTGCTTGTTTCGAAATATGTATTTTATACAACCGCTGCGCGCTGCTGTTCTTAAAATCCTTTGCGTGGTAAGGCACACTGTTAGAGAGTGGCACAGTTCATCTACATAATTATAATTTACTTCACAATGCTGGTCTAAGAGGTCAACAGACTGATTGCATTTTTCGTGGAACGCGTTGTTTGTACATATAGTAATTATTAAAAATACTACATATTCAAATTGTCGTATTGTCTTTGCTGACGGACTGTATAGGATTTTCTGACTCGTGACAAGACAGAAGCTGAAAAGTGAACATAAACTAACTTGCTAGAAGCAGTTGCTTCATAATTCATAATAATATGTAAACGTAACTGTATCCTCGTCGTTGCAAAAGAGAATCGTGGAAGGATATGGGTATCTTCTTTTCTTGTAGCGCGTATAGCATGGACATAATTATGTTTTTTTTTTTCATATCCAACGAAGAAGTCCGTATAACGTTTCAATGTTTAATCTTGTTAATCTCGTCGAAAAAAGAAAGTATATATAATATAAAAAGAAAGAAAACATGTGAATTTGCAGGATTGTAGCGGTACATACGTCCGTCATATGGGCTAGGGTTCGCGCGGTTCTTTAGTAGTAGACTGTACTTTTAATGTTGTTGAAAACATCTGGAGGGCCCACATGAAGGGAGCTTTTGTTCTAAGGAAACGGAAACGTAGTTGACCTCAATTTAAGAATTTCGTACTACAGCGAAGGCTGTGGTTCAATTTATTTTCGCGTAGGTACTGCACATTTACACACTCCTATTACTATTTTGTTACGGCGGTAGCAGTTTGTGAATGTAAAAGTGAGAATACTACGACATAATTACGAGCACTCTGATAAAGGCTCCATTTTTTCATTATCCTCCAACCGGAATTCGCGTTTTCTGCTTGTCTGTCGTTTCAATAAGCCTTCAAATTAACTACCTGGCTGAAAGTAAAGGAAAAGTGCTATTAGAGTACGCATCAACTACCTACAGGAGTCGTATAACTTATTATTTATCATAATAAAATAAGCTAATGGTACTATAGGGTTATTACATGTCCTTCTCATACATCAACCAACGTTGATATTTTTCTGTATCACTCTGAAAAATATAATCTCGTTTTTTCCATTATATAAAATTGTCGGCCTAACTATATGAATGGTAGTTATAGCAAGTGCATAGTTGCTACTGAACTGAGAGTATTAAATTGTGTACTTAATAGTTTTAGTGCCAATTTAGTGCATTATTTTTGAGGCACTAATCTTTTATTGATTACTTTCTAATGCTAGATAATTAATACTAATTAACGCTTTCTAGGTTGTCTGTGCATACTAAAATAGTGTTTTTCATTCCAAACTCAAAGAAGAGCATTTTCTTTAATTTAATTATTCTTTAAGTTCTAGCAGAATATAATTTGATTTGAATAGTTAATGAAAAGTTGGAATCTAATATTAAAAAGCATGAAGCGATTGAAAGATGTGACAAACAGTATAGGCGCTGTGATTTACAAAAGTGAATTTAAAATCTGTATGCACAGGGGAAATGTGCAAAATAATTTCAGAGTGGAAAAATGGAGAGATATTATGAGATATTATATTATGCTCATTGAGTTGGATAGTAGTGGATATTGGTCTATTGGATGGCAGATAAAAAGTGTTAAAGTTACAGTTGGAACTTTGTATCTTGAAAGGTCTGGTTGTTATTAGGTGTAGGATGTTATGACTCTGACGCTAATCAGCAATGAATATATAGGATAGAGCGACGAGGTGGATTGCGTACTATTTTTACTTTAGGTATCCCTTGTCTACATCGTTCGTCCTCACTTGCTAAGCGACTGGATGACTTCATGGAGTTCATTTTAGTTTGTTTGTCTAGCTTGGCTCTCGCTAACTGATCTGATTCTTATATTCGCCATGCATCTGCCCATTGAATGACAAAAAGTTCGGAGTGCATTTTTATTTTAAAGGTGCAAGTGAACCTCTCGCTGCTTTGCCTTATCTTTAATAGACGCGCAGTCAGCAAAAGTCTGAAGATACATTTTCACAACTATCTGTTACTTCATATGTGTGTATTAGTGTCATTTATGTACTGTCTGAGTCTGGCTACATTTGAACGGACTGACTGACTCTGGCTGGATGCTCTCTAATCATTATCAGCTAGCACTTGGAACTTGTAAATACTTAGCGGCAGTAAATAATGTTGCTTACGCACGGACACAGCCATAGCCATTGCTTACATATAACTTGACTTGACTGCAAATTATATATTGGGAGATTATAGCCAGAGATTGCTACATAATGTTTAAATTTTCTCTGCCAATACTATTCTATTTGCTTGATAGTATTTTACATGGATTGTGCAACACTAAATAAATGACAATTCAGCAAAATCCTAAAAAAAGTCCCAAACGTGACACTCCATTATAAATGTTTTGCAAAATTGTTTTCAATGGCTTTCCAGGATTTCCTCCTAATCTCCGACATGACTAATGCAAAATGCAATCGAGACGACAGATGTTAATTAATTATTTAATCGAATTGTAATTATTAAATTCGGTAGTTGCGTAATGACAGGTGTTGATTGAAAGTGAAAAAGGGCAACGTTTTAGCACAGCCTAAAAATATTAAAACTTCAGTTAAAACAAATATTGTGGGATTCCTCGAGGATTAAAGATGCATGAAGAGTGTATATTGGGATTTGTTGTATTTTTGTGTTTAGATGTTGCAGGAATGAATTTTTAGAGGTGATTGATAAGAACTGAGATAACAGTACAAAGTGTAGTGACACTTCACCTCATTATAACTTTGTAATTGTCGCTACATGCACAGACAGAGTCACGTATGTATAGTCGACTTATTGGCGTGTCTTCATTTCTGGTTATAGCCAGATTTTTGTTGGAGATGATACGAAGAGGAATAAAATATAATTGGAATAAGAGTTTCAGATGGAAAAGAGAAATATTATAAACTCTTGCATTCATTTATCCACATCTCTTGCCAGTCAGAGAAGACAACAGCTGAAGAAATAAACCATGCATTGGGCCATGCCTATTTATTTGCTATAAGCATTTCCGAAATCCAATCTTGTCATAGCAAATATTGACTACTGCGTCCGTAAAGGAAGATGAGCTCATGTTCCCTTTTAGATTCAAGTAGTTTCAATTTAAATATTATGTTTCCTTTTACAATGTAGTCCTTGCTACATTATGTTTGTTGCTACACTATTATAAAGTTAATACTTATTTCAAGTATGTATTTAGTGAAGATAGGATGAAGATATGCAGTGGATATTAGATTCACTACACACGTTACATGACAAGAACTTATATGTACTAATCATCAGTTATCTCATGTTCTCATTTTTCCTTTGAACTAATATGTCGAATTGCACAAGAGGGGGAAAGGTCAAGTAAAGTTACTTAAAGAAAAAAACTCATTTGTGGGACTTGAGTCTGTTTTCCATGCAAATAAATATCCTTTCTAAACAATTTGATGGGCATACGAAGTAATAGCATTGCATTAACCAACTTTAAACAGGTCGCGTATTTATTTACATTTGAAAAGAACGTAACCGTAATCAGTTCTAAGGCTCATCAACATCATATTATGAGCGTTTAAATGTGTTTTTTGACCTGGTGACATTTTTATTCATGCTTCTGGTAACGAGGCCAAAATTTAGAATTTTCAAAACACAGAACCAATAATGCATCGACAACAAAGGTAATCCTATATTTGTACTCATATGAATTGTACAGATTAATGAGATTAGAATATCAATGGTCCATATTTTCAATTTTATAGCATTATATTTCTTGTCCATAGCCATTTATTTAACCTAGATTTTTAAAGCAATAAATCATGTGGCTTTCGAGCCTCGTATCTGATGTAATTTGTATTGTGCATCTACGAGTAGAGGAAATATTTATGTTCTTTCTAATGTATGTAGCTGTGCTTTGTATGAAGGATTTAAATCCCAATTATAATTATTTCTTGTGGGCCATGATGATTTTTACGATGAGATGCTAAAAATCCTATTTTGGATTTAACGCTATAGGCAATATATCCTCACCTGCATTATATATGTAATGCAATTAAAATTGCAATAATCATTAAAGAAAGGGAAGGGTATCTAATGGGTTTAATTTGAGTCGGAATCCACTGCACTGCACTGGTTGGAATCTCCTGGTCTCTTTCGTCTTACACTGTGCAGCAGACAAAAATAGATGAGGGAGGGAGGTCGGCAGGTGATATTTATGGTTGGAGCGAACGGGTTGCGATTAAGTACGACGCAATATTAACACACTTTGATCTTACAAATGTTTACCTGTCCATATCGGAAAATTTCACGTCCTCTTTGACTTTGGTGAGGTGCTGGCTGGGTAGGAGAAATAGTCTACACCAAATAATATGTATCTAGTTTAGAGCAAAAAACAAAAACAACATCCATGCATTTCTATCCTATAAGAAGATAGGGAATTTACATTCGAGAACAATGCAAATATGCACATCACTTGTTTTATTGCACTACTCAATTTATTTATGTAAGTTATGGTAATAAATTTGCTGGAAATTGTCGTCGATATTTATTGGTCCCCATTGCATTACATTAATATGGAAAGAGGTAGTAGGTAGCATTCATGTAAAATGGAATTAAGGAGTTTCTGAATGTAGTCCAAATTTTGGAATAACATGAATAGGTATTCTGAATGCATATAATACCTTTGCATGCTATTCGTCAATATTTAGGTAATTTAGAAACTCATCAATTGTCGATAGTGCAGTGCAGTTCAGGCTTTTAGATTACTATAACTACGAATATTTAGTTAACATATGTTACGATAAACTGCGTTGGCGTTGTTGGTTTTGTACATACCTATCTGTATAGTAATAATAAACTAGAGAGACATATTTATAAAGTTAGAGGAGCTAGTACGTATGGAGGAACGCAATAGCTAGGCGAGTAAAACTTTTTTGTTTTGTTTGTGTATGATTAAATCCGAAATGAGTGAATGAGAGTTAGAAGGATTATGTAGTAGTTTGTATTCTTCGTAGTATCTAGTAAGCACCAAGTGCAGTGGTTGCACGGAGTGTGTGCGGTGAAAAGGAATTCATGCATTTCTATATGTAGTTGTTTTACTGTAACGTGGTTATATGTTAGTAGACTAGAACGTAGTACAGGATATTATTATTATTATTAATATTTGTGTACTAAGGTTGGCTATACGCATAAGTTTTTGTGTATTAGAGGGTTGGCTATGCGGACTATGTCTGAAAATGTTGATATTTACATGTCGGAGTGTGTGGTAGTATGAAATGAAGTTGGCTATCCAGCGCCTGGCTGTCCGGGGCAAATAGTATTGTTTCGTAGCAGCTGGTTGGATTCTCATCTCGTCTTCCATCCATCCATATCCAGAATGCAGAGGATCCAGCCAGCATATAGCAGAGAGTGTATAATACTAGTATTTGATAGAAAGGGAACTAGTGGATGAAGGGAAGTGAGTCAGGTACACATTGTATGTACAAGAGATTGGCTGCGGAGTTAATGGCTGGAATGCAATGTAGCAAGTACCTATGTCTGCTAACTAAATAATAGGTGTCCGTATAAATGCTCGTCTGTGGTGTGTGTGTGTGGCTGGAGAATGAGCGAGGGATATCATTTCTACAATGTATGAGTAGTGGTGGATAGTGAAATTGTAGTCGAGAGAGTGAGTGGCTGGTGGGATAGAAAATGCGATGCACAGAAAGGATTGAGTGCAGCGTGTTAGTTATTTGGTATCCGCTTTTTGAGCGAAAAACTCGTCTGGCATGTCCTTGAATTTTTATCGACGTCCTCTTGTTCTTCGTACATTTCGTTCACCTCGTCAAGGAGAAGGTAGTTAGGTTAGGAGGCATTGGATCATTTTCTAGCCTTTGGCTTCTGTCCTGGCCGTCCCGACCGACCAGTTCACTCGGCGGACTCCCCACTACTCACACAATCTCACAAACAGCTCACTTTAATCATCTAATGTCTGTCTAACCAAGTCCAGTGAATCTCAACTTTATTTCAACCAGCATCCAATGACTACTCATCTCATCAGCACAGGATTCATCCCCATACTCCAACTTCCATCACACACTCTCATCTCACACAGCACATCAGACAGAAAACAAAGTTACTTACTTTGTGCCTCTCTCTCGCTCTCTACAGAGACGTGCACTACGTTCTATGTGAATCCTGTAATATCAAATCCCATCTTTCCCTATTAAATATTCCATATGTTTTCCCCCGCCCGCCGCCCGCCTGTTCTTCTCTCTGCATCTGTCTGTAGATCTCTTCTTGGCGTTCTTGCAGCCTTCCTTCTACTAAATCTCTATCTATTGCTATCTCTCTCTAGATTCTCTATGTAAGTGTCGAGCTTATAACAAGTTGCAGCACCAGCTTCATTTTATAGAGATTTTTTTGAATTCCTCAGGTTCTAACTTCTAACATTACTCGACTCTCGCCTCCAAGATCTCTCTTTCTCTCTCTCTCTCTCTCACACACACACACAACTCCTAACACTCTTTCATTTCATCTTTGTTGTTTGTTTGTCAGTCAATAACTATAGAGCAATTGTAGTTTTTGGCTTGGCCTTTCTTTAGCAGCAACAGCAACCAGCTTTCGTGTTGCCTCGTTTTTTTTTCATTTCTGATCTCGTATGTACTATGTGGCGGGAAGAATGTTCTTGACTCAGATGTTCTCCTCTTACCACTAGATCACAATGCACAGATGAGGAATTGTACTCCAATGTCCAAGGTAGTAGACTAGTGTAGTAATTCATCGAAGGAATCTCACAGATGAAATTCTCCTGTAGGATATCTTAAGAAACCTAACCTCTCGCTTCATCCTATACATTCATTTTCATACAACAACGTCTCTTTAATGCCAATGTCTGCTCCAGCCAGCCGCTTTTTAGCTTTGCATCTCCTTTTCTCTGTCTGCTGACGAGACTTTGAGATTTTGTAATGCCAACATGGAAAATTATTTAAGCCTTCAACCAATCTGTTCCTTCATTTTCTATTACGCACTTGTTTATGCCGACACTCTTTCATTGTCACTAAATTACAAATATCCTGCTCGTAATTTAAGAAACATCTGTTTGCCCAACTTATTCCTTTCACAAGAAAATAATACTAGCAAATCTTTTTTTCATGACCATATAATGCCTATAGTATAACTCCATATATATATATCTATTTACTTCTAAAGCTCCTACAAAATCATTCCAGTTTAATTTGCCATCTGTTTTGAGTTTAATACTATTTTCCATTGAGAAGATTGATAGTACGCTTTATCATATGTCTACATAAATATATTATAGTAACTAGTATCTAGCTATTGTAATAACAGGCGTATGAAACACTTGTTACAAATTCCATGAAAAACATGGAATTAGTAAGCTCCAACTTCTGGAGAAGGCAAGTAGAAGAAACCACAACTGAGGAACTTGAGCTTGTAGTTCACATATCTAGGTCTCTCATTCCATTTATAGAATGCGCAGTTTTTGTGCTATTTTGGTTGTCTCTTTTAACCTATTGGATGTCATAAGAGTCATCGTCATGTGTTGCGCCCATCTTATTGACATTGAATTAATTTTGTTTCGTAGCTATTTATTTAGCTCTTAAAAAGTTACTATTACAAAGATGTGTTCATTGTTAGCATGTAATAAATACTTGGATTTCTATTTTCTGTTTTTAACTCTTGTAAATTGTAAAAGTCATTGAGTAGGTATCAGCAACGTATCAGATTCAGATTACAATTGACAAGGACGATAAATGCCATGTACATTCTCGGATGCTGTTGTTATTGTGGAGGAAAATTGATAACTAGAATATTGTTGTCGTAAATAGAAATGTGTCGAAGGAATTTTTTGTAGAGTTGTGTGGGGCAGAGATAAATTGAGACATAGTTTGTCTGAGTGGTTGTTTTATGCATGTACTCCGTCATCATCGGCTGAAGATGATGGTGAGAAATTATGACCTTAGCAGAAGCCTCAAATTACTTGTCGTGTTCGGAGTAGTATCGAATGGCTTTGTCAGTTGTGTGTCGCATGGTTGACGGTTGTATTCTGCCCAGTTGAATTATGTAGTGAGTTGGTTTTATGGGCACTTATGCCTTTTGTCGTGACATAAAATAAAGTTTAATTGCATTGGCAAGTCAAATAAATAGATGGGACGGTTCTGCTGACAGTCGTGAACGAACACCTTGTTTGCAACTTGTGGTGGGGCTTGTTGTCAGCATGTCACTATTGTCACATGCAATTATCATTTCTGCTCATGGATTTTTAAGCTACAAATTGGACTTTGGAGTGTCGGACTTTAGCCCCTGCCAGCCTTAATAAGTATTCTTAGAGCTTTACTACTGGGTTACTATTATTATTACTGCTGGGAAAATCGCTGAAATCACACTTTACACTCACCAATGTATGTAAGTGGAATTTGCATGCGTTTTTGCTAGCTAACCACTTTTATGGAGCACTAAAGCTCAAGTTAACCCTTTCCAGTTGCTTACGACGTGCTCTACTGTATCATTACTTTTTTCTGTCCTCCTGCTGTCGCCGTTTGTGCGAGACTAAAATTTTAATGGCCCTAAGTGAAGAATGAACGACACATAAAAATAATATTGCAATCTTTCAGTTCCACGATGAAGTAGTTATCAGGTCAACAAATCAGATTAAGCATTTGCACTGATGTAATTGATTTGTATGCATTGGAATGCATTCAGCTCAGCCTTAGTCCTCTGATTGACATGCACCGAGATGTGAACTGAGATTGCAAAGATTTTTCAGGCGTTGTCTGTCGATGACGTCTTTGCTCCGTTTCACGTTCTTCAGCGGCTGGAGTTTTATTGTTATAACCATACATGAGATATTTATTTAAAAAAATATTTTTTATGGGTTGGAATTACATTGTGAAACTTGAGATGTCAATGTTT
>JAAAYG020060797.1:2368-41692 GCA_009936455.2 Tomocerus minor
TTCTAGACTGATGTGCATTAAACTTTTTGATTAATAAAAGCCGAAGCATATTATTGTTGGAGCTGTAATTATATTGTCGTATCACTGATGGGCTTATCACTTATGTGCTTCATTCCTGATGTGATTGAGAAATGTACTGAGTACTGTAATGTATTGCATTTAGTAGTTTCAATACTAAATGCAATATGAAATGCATTACAAATATTTTCATTTGTGGTTTTGACTGTTTTGAGTATTTACACTCTAACTGTACTTATAATTTTATGAATTACACATACAATTCCATTTTAACACTTTTCAATTTGTTTGGCAATAATATTCATGTCAGAAAAATAAAGGCATGTAATCACAGGAAAGGTCAGCAAATGTTACCACATATATAGACAGATAGTCATTCAAGGCAAACTTATTTTTGAAAGTAGTCCATTAAGTCAATAGGTATGTCATACACGGAATTTGATGCTAAGCGAAAGTTGATAAAAGTATATGAATGGTTCACATTCTACATCTCATACAACAAAAAAAGGTTCAGAAAGGGAAGAAAAGAACAAATAGAAATGCAATATATCATGCAGCATACTTCACACATTATTCTTTTTCATGCAAATACATAGTACACGTGCATTAGAAGGCCATACTAAACAACATATATAAAAATGTGCGTGCAAATTGCAAATCACTGTTACGGCAAACATGTAGTCAAGTATATAATAAGTACAGCTAAACATGTAATATGTTGTGCAAAAACAGGGCAATCAAAAAAGAATGAAACTAAAATAGTAAAAATATATTGAAAAGGAAAGTGGCACAACTAAAATCCGTCAACAGGATGCAGTATCTGGAAGACTTACTTTTGGGTTGCCGTCCAAGGGCGTGTACAACTGTATTGTTTTGTATTGCATTGTAACGTCAATTTTGAAAAGGTGTGTGCAGTACAATACAACGACACGGACCGAAACCGACGACCCCAAAATATGGAATAAAACATAAAAAGCATACTAGGTAAGCTGTTTTTCATACCCATCACAACTCATGTTCATCTCAATTCAAATTAGTTTCTAAATAACCTACATTTATATAGGTAAGTATATTAATCCAATTTAGAAAAACGTAAAATAACACAATTTCCAAAATAAATTTGTCAAACAGGAGAATTCAAAACTTGTGTCTCTAAACAAATCACTACAATGTTAGATTTTGCATTCCGAACTGAAAATAAAAGGTGGCACAATTTCATAATGTCGATAATTAGTATAGTCACAACTATAGTGAGTGATTTCAAACGAATGGCAAGGCATACAAAATAACTGAAATTAAAGTGATTTGATGTGATTGCAGTGATTAATATTTACAATTCTAGGACAAATAGCTGCTATAAGCTTTGGGAAAGTGAAAACATACAAAAATAATTTTGTATCTAAAATTGTACTTATTATTCAACTACTAAGGAAATGATAATTGTCTTTAGTTCACGAAAAGTATTAATACATAAACCATAACCCACACAAATCCCTGACATTGAAAATTATAATTATACGTATTCAATGTAATGAATAGAATTACATTAGAAGTTACAACAACAACAAATAAACCTTCTTAGAATAAGAATTCGAAAAAAAATAAGAGTAAATTCACGATACACGGACGCGACGGGCGCACTGGACGATGACTCGCAATTCATATTTACAAACACATTTCATTTTATCCAACACGTATACCTATTACATGATAAATAGCATCACACCCTTGAGATTCGGATAATACCCCACCCATGGAAAAAGGAAAGCCTTTAACCCAGCTCATAAATTGGCAACGGTAACAATAATATAATAAAAACTACATGTCAAACTTGCATATGAAAACTCATGAAACTCTTTCAACTTTGAAAATAAAGCTTGTAGCGACCGAAAGAATTATCCCATGTTAAAGTTACTGAAACTCATTTAGAATAAATAATTAGTAAAAGTAAGAGCACTTAAGTTGACAGAGATAAATAGTTACAGTGAAGACTGAAGACAAAAAATAAAAAGTGTTAGGGAGTAGGAAACATGTATCAGTAGGCAAAAAGGTGCGGTTAAGAAAATCATATGAATATTATCGTTAGATTCTAAATAGATAATTGTATTGATGTGAAAGATCTCGTAAATAGAGATATTGGATTATATACAGTAAAGGATACCAGAAGTTCCTGCTCAGAGCTAGTTTGTACAGTCTCGACCAGAACGCCCGCAATTTCTTCAGTATTATTAATTGGAAAAGAATTGTAGGCTCTAGTTCCATTATTATTAGTAGAGAAACTTCGAGCTGAAAGTCCATTAACATCACTTACACTTCTCATGTGGAGTTGCATGCATTCTGCCTCATCGTCCACACCAACTCTGCAAGAAAAGAAATCAATGAAGCCATCATTAACATAAAAGCTTTCTCCCTCCTATCCTAAAAATGAATTGTCAAGTGTTATAATGTGTATATGTAATGGAAAAGATAAAATTCAATGAGCCTACGGAATGTTAAACCACGTGAGAAGTTGCAGAGTAGATCCACCACAAACTATCACTGTCACAATGACGATCACACTTGTGGTCGTTAGTAGCGTTTGTCTTGCCTCTGAAATCGTATTTCGAATTGCTAGAGCAAATGCAATTGCTCCCCTAAGTCCAGAGAAAAACAACATGTGTTGAAAACTCCAAGAGATCTTTGTCTTTCTGCCCAAATTCAATAGAAATGACAATGGGTAGATATTGGCAGCTCGGCCAATAATTATGGCAACCTAAGAGGAAGGAAAACTCATTAAGGAAACAATAAAGCCTTCCGCCACAACATTTCCTTGCATAATTGATTGCATGAGAATTGCCTCGGAAAAGGCTCACTTACAAACGCAGCTAGGATAAACAGCGGCTCAAAATGGTGCTTAGGAAAAGTGAACATAGAGACTCCAATGTAGCAAAAGATAAAATTCTCAGCGAGGAAATTCAGGAGTTCGAAAAGTTGCTTTGTCCGCAGTCGTGAATCCCGAGAAAGGTTGTTGTAGGTATAATGTGCTTGACAAATTCCGCAGAATAAAACAGCAACAATACCTAATATCACATAGCTTCATTGGAATCATTCTTTGTAATTAAGAAATAAAAGGTCACATACCTTTGTGAGCCCATTTAATTAAATCCCTTGATTACCAGTCAAATCTGCTGCTTCAGCAATGAGGAACGTCGAGTAGGACATCAGCACGAACAATGCTGTTTCCAGCAGTGGGAAATCTCTGACATGTGTGAATTTTGTTAACAGTGCCGTTGCACATCCCATCAGACCCCCTATGACAAATGAAGAGGAGAAAGTCCACGCAAACACTCCTAAAGACTCCCAAAAGGCATAAAGCGAGCTGCCGCTCCCACTTGAAGAATGAGATTCCTCACCGTAATTCTGAATTGCACTGAAAAACAATTTCCGTCGTTAATAACATCTTAATTACTACAAAATTAGGCCATTCTGTTAGTAAAATAATATTCTACCTTGCTAGTACAATAGCCACCGCATCATTTAACACGCTTTCTCCAAAAACCAAGGCATACATGTTCACATCTACATGCAGGTCGTTGAAAATAGCAAGCACTGTTACTGGATCTGTTGCCGAAATTAAAGCACCGAAATATAACGTGTCGATAAATGTGAATCCGGCTCCTGGATCCGTGCCACTTCCAACTCCGACCAATAGCACAAATCCATATAGCACCGCTCCAATCACCATTGCAGAAACTGTAGTTCCTATGAACGCTAATGTGAAAATGGTTCCCAGGTTTCGGAAAAAGTATTTCTGTCAAATCAAACACAGAATTAGTCTTAAGTCTAAGTTACACCCATTACAGATTAGTATGATTCAAAACGGCATTTGCATACAATTCTTTCAAATATTTAAATAAAGCTTTATAAAGACAACCTCCAGAACTTACTCTTTTTAGACTGTATCCAGCATTGAAAATTATCGGGGGCAGTAGAATATTAAAAAATATTTCTGGATCAAAAGTTGCCTAAAAATACGCAAAAACATCGTCATTTGGATTAGATAAACAACGATTTATATTACTCTTCATTCACGATAAACCCGATCTAATTCATTGTTTTTAAGTAAATGGTTTAATGGGACTCATTTTTTAACGAGTTATGTATTTCTATATTGCATAGCCTGGATTTTTCTTGCCTTTTGTTCAATTTGTTTCGTTTCAGCATCGACAAGTTCCCCTTTGAACACGTACGCATATGTTTTGTTGATGACAGTTTCAGCAGCTTGTTTCGGTATCCGGAACCATAACGTGTCAGGAGGGACGCTAAGATTCTGTATCTGGCTATTATTTTGTGGCACGACCGATAGATGAGTAATTTGAGAACTTGAATAAGTGTATCGAATTATGGCCCCCACAATCAGACCTGAAACCACATCATTCATAAATCTATTACATGACAAGGCTCATGTTAATTGCCATATACATCAATTGTGACTGTGTCATATGGGATGAAAAATGTGGTCAACAAGAGAATATCTAATATGCTGATTAGCTATTAAAATAAGTTGTTGACTATTGCATACAGTAATATACATCATGATACTCCGATTGGGATTTGTCGCATTACTGCCTTTACGCTTATATTACACGTGGTTTCCGCATACTTTGTAGCTAAATCGTTGTAGACTCATTTTAAAAGTTCTGGTTGCATGAAAAATTGTTGAAGAACATGAGCGGTAGAAGACAGACAAAAATTAGTACTCCAAAAATGATGTATCATCGCTTAATAGTATGTTTCCGCAAATAATGGCATAGGTGTGGTCTTCCTAAAGTGTAAATATGCCCTGTTTTATATATATGATTTAACCTCTCAAAGGGGTTCTGCATAGAACCTTTGTAATTTCGAATAAATTTATAGTTATTGCTGGAATATGTTTGCCTTTCAGCACTATATGCAATCATCAAAGTCTTATAAAGCCACCTATTGTGATATTATTTAGTACTAGTGCCGGTGATTACGCCCTTTGCATGTGAAACGTCCATCTTTGGCTCTCTTACTTTTCTTTTATCTGAATTCTGATCTGAATTCCGAATGTACTCGATGTTTGTCTCTTTTCTCTTACTATGCAACCATCAAATAATGCATCCTCTCCACCATGGCTCATTGTCTGTACTGCATTACACTAACTAATCTTAATTTGGGTTCATTATCTAATTGTAGATTAGATATCTGCATAATTTGCAAAATTGAACGACTTAAGACGTAACTCGTTATTCTCTGAGTAGTCCATTAAGTACACAAATACTCGTGCCAAATTAGGTGCGTAAGAGCTACGTAAGTTAGGTATCGGAACGATCGATATGTTCAATAGTACCTTCTCAAAACCATATAAATTAGTCATGCCTTTGTTCGAAAAATCTGTAAACTTTACTTCGAATTATTAAAAATTTGGATTGATGTACTGTGGCCCCAGGAATTTACATTAAAGAATAGCAGTGTTTTTATTTTCAGAGTTTTTGGTACTGGAATTTCAGATTTTACCAAATTTTCGAAACATCGTAAAATTACGATCCTAAATTCTGCGTTGAAAATTTATTTTTAAATATTTTACAATGGAAAATTAACAGATATTCATAGAAAATACGATATCGTAATTTTATGAAGTTTCAAAAATTCCAGCCCAGATTACGACATAAACTTTTGTGACAATTGAAAGAATGGTGCTTTTGACTTCCTCTATTCATGCTAGACTAAAACAGATATGCAGTTTTACGTAAAATTGGAAAACCAAATGGTCATTCACTAACATCCGTGATACTGAAGAACAAATGTTGCGTAACATCATGAGAATATCATGTCACAAGTCATGACATAAATAGCTAGACTGAGTGTACGTGTCTATGGACATGTCCACATAAATAACTCAATTAGATTTTCTACACTCTGTACACAGGTAACGAAAACAGACAAAGCATGGAGTCAAAAATTGTGAAACATGTACTTTAATGTAATATGTATGTACTTGACGAAAATAATCTGTACTACATGCATACTATTTATACATACATACACCACAATACAATGCAGCTGACTTTTTGACATTTACATATACGTTATTTATATAGATCATAGATGCGCTAGGACTTATTCAAAGTTAACATCTCAAACATTCAAACCCAGAATGTTTTATGGTTTGTGCGTGTTTCTACCAACTTTATTCAATCAAACGCATTTTTCTGAAAACACAATTGTCAGTCATATAATAGTAAGCTCAGGGAAACAAAAAAGCTTTAAATAGAGACTGTAGCTGGTTCATGCGTCACCATATGCGTCAGCCTTCATGACATTCAATATTTCAATTGAATTTTTTGAGGAAAAATCGATAAAACACGTGTACTGTCCTTTGGGCAAATACATTAAACTTAAAAGTATCAGCACCACGGTACATGATTATGATATCAAAGAGATAGGGACATCGTACCAGTACAGCTAATACAAGTTTGTAATATTATTATTATAGTTTAGATGTTTAAACAAAGAAAATGCAAATAATCCAAGTATTATAATTTTACAATATGTCTCGTTGAAACTTGGAAACACTCAAGATATCAAAAATAGTGTGATCAATATAGTTCATAATATTTGCACCAAATAAATACTAGTGACAT
Source organism: Tomocerus minor (assembly GCA_009936455.2). Taxonomy (NCBI): domain Eukaryota; kingdom Metazoa; phylum Arthropoda; class Collembola; order Entomobryomorpha; family Tomoceridae; genus Tomocerus; species Tomocerus minor. Next base: position 9,034 of record JAAAYG020060797.1, read on the forward strand.
TTATTTAACTCGGCTAGACTAGAAGTAGACAACAGGTATTTGCTGTTTCCAATTGGTATTTTCAACCTGCAGGTTATATGCAAATAACTAGGGATAATGCATGAAGCAAATGGCGCAAGTGAGTCTACTCACCTACTCGGTTTACAGTAGTGAAACTGTTATTGCCTATTAGCAAGTCAGGTGTGGTGTAAGTGCAAAGGCATATGATATATACACATGAATTTGCATGAACCAATGAACCTGCACTACAGTCCACATATTTTACATGCTTGAATTACAATTGCGATGTATATGCTTCTGCTTGCATATAATATAACATATATATACATAGGGAGAACTCCGTCACAAGAAACACTTTCAGGATTTAAACTTATTTCTTCGAGTGCCGATTATATGACTGGTAAAAAGAGCTAAAGTATTACGACATACTGTGTCAATTTTCATGTTTACCAACGTGTTAAAATTGAAAGCTACAGCACACGAAGACAATAATCTGGCTGATACTTTCTTAAAAACTTCTAAAATAGTTTCGAAAATCTAAAGCAACCTGATAGACTTAACCATGCTCCTCCTTAATATATTTTGGCATCCCAATCCCAACCACGTCTCGAATTCTCAGCATTTAATTCATTCTGCAGTCATTCCAATAGTGTTAATTATAAAGTATATTTCACATTTGTTAGAGTACTCTTTTACAAATGCTAAGCATAAACTTCTGTAACTTCTAGATCTATATTCTACTTTGTCTTGGGCATGTTCGCTTTATTCTATTAAGCTAATTAACATATTACACTACAATATGCAATATTTGTATATACTATATTGTGTACATGTATATTCAAAGCAAACAAGACGCTGACTCAATAAATTGTGATACAAAAGCATTTGGTTGGTGATTCATACATACAAAGTTCATGTTATAGATATCATAACATGACCTCTCAACTCTCAACCTCTCATGCGTAAACATTGGCTATTATTGTAAAAGCTTATAGATAAAAGCATAATGTCTAATAAAAATCCACCTCCTGCTACATTTACTCAGTACACACAGTCACAGTAGTAGTGGTGTGTATCTGCCAGATTTTAATGTTATTTTTTTATGAAATATACGAACAAAAATTAAGTGTTATGTATAAAATAATGTTTTACATTGGAATAGACACACACCAAGCCAAGGTTCAGTCGTTCCATATTATAAGCATCACCAAATCGTTGTTGCAATCAATGAAATAAACCTACGTTTAATTGTTTTTGTCGCACTGACAATCTTGGTTTACTGGGATTGTGATTTGTGTTGCATATCTTTCTAGTAGTATCTGCTTAAGTACCATTGTATTAACTTGAGTAACCACAATAGTTACTTCACACTCCTATATTGTAGTGTTTGATTTTGGTTAAAAGACAAAAATAACTAAACTTGTTTGTGAGAAAGTAAAACTGGTCTGCAAATAAATGCACTTACCATAGATTACAGCAAGTCCAGTTTCATGAAGGAAACGAATTCTTCTATGCTTAAATGACCAAATTGTCAAAACTGTCAAACTAAGTAATATTGTATACAGAAGAATATTCAGGGAATCTAGTCGATGATTTTCTTTTGCTTTTTCATCTAATTCCGCATCTGAGGGAGCAGAGGCAGCAATTGTCACAGAAGCGACTAGAATAATTGTAGCTACAGTCAGTGCAGACATCGGCATCCGAATCCAATTTTGGATCCTTTGCAACCTCTGTTGTACCCAAACCATTGTGATGACTTAATGAAGACTTCCAATCCGTAGATACTTGTGCTCTTGAGCTTTTAGTGCAAGATGCTAACCAAAATTAAAAATGTCCTTAGGCATAAGTAGTTGTTTTCAACCACACGCTCTTAAAATGAATTTCTTCAAGTACGTCACGTTTTTCGCCGACAAATCTGTAAACATTCAAAACAGAATTAATCAATATTTCCAATCCTTGATAAATAAATTATGTGCATAAAAGTAAGAATAGTGGAATTTAAGATTTATATATAATTGTCAGAATGAGGGCATAAATATTTTCCCCATCAAATTACAGATCTAGCTAATATACCTAACAATAAAAAACAATACACTGCTAATTGTGAACTACACAAAATCTATGAAATGGCAAACAATATTATTTATAATATGTGCTGTGAGATTGTGAGACAAATTTTACTTTTCAAACAAGCAGGTACATGTTATATCTACATATATATATTCTATATAGATTTACGAATTATAGAATATTGTAGGCACAAATAAATCTAAGGGAGAGTCTCAATTATTATACATACAAAATTCTTCGTTTTTCGTAAAATAACACTAAAAAAGTTTTGTGTACAAGCACTGTAATCTCGAAACAGATAAATACAAAATTAAATTCCAAAATAATGGCAGCTATTCATATTTCATTTTGGATTTCAGAAATGGGAAAATTACAGATTTTTGAACCGTTGTGTTCATTACTTTTCACCAGTGCACCACTAGCAACGTCTTTTTAACCTATATTCCCTTATTTCAGTTATTACAATGAGAGAAATAATTTATTAGGGTCTGAAACAAAAAACATTCACTGCACTGTATTGTTTCAAAAACTCTAGTAGCTAATCGAGCTATAGAACTAGAAGTAGCAGCTGATTTGGTAAACAGTTCATTCTTCTAGAGGAAAATAAGTTAGGACAATCGTAAAAACTACATTCAAAACCAATATTATTAGTATTTTCCTAAAATGTAATGGAAAATAGGTCACTTTTCATGTTACTATTGTACTAATTTATCTTATAAATATTAATCTGTATTAATTCACTGTCACTGAAACGTACGGAGATCACGAAGAAAAGCACACAGGATAATGCGTATATTATGCAAAGCAAACTAAACTACTAATATTATTCAGACAGAGACACTGGCTGAAATGACACTTTTACAAGGATGGATAACACATTCCATAATATTTTTTTGTCTGTATATAAGTACAAGTGTCTACATATTTTTGCATGACTTTCTTTTCGTCTGGCTCATTTAATTGGTAATTAAAATCTCTATAATAACCAGCAGATTCAAATGACTAATCTTCAGGACTACGAACTGTCTTTATATCAAACACAACCTGAATTGCGTATGTATTTACATTTAAATCTGTTTTAATTTTTACCAACTGTCAAGAAAATATTATTAGCACATGTATTCCGGGATGTACCTTATTGGCAATAATATGTAACAATAAAAAGTATGTACCATGTATGTAATTATTATTTATTATATTATAAGAGATTCACACACTTTTTTCAGTCACTTCACAGCACAATTGATAACATTAAATCTATATAGATTAAAAACAGAAATGTACTAGTGTGTTGTGCTTCTGTAAGCTACATACTACAAACATAAAAGTTTAAAATGAATATTGGAGAGAGCTGAGAGGATTATGTACCTTGTGTTGAATTGAAATTGGAAAATCTGTTAGGTTTTACTAAGACATCAGATGCAGATGTAGAATTGATAGAGGTGGAGTTGGAGGAAACATGTGTAAGACTCATGATCTTGTGACGACGTCTGTTGTCATACTAAAAGTCATTCTCCGCTGTTTCTTTCCATACGTACGGCTATTGAACGCTCGCTAGAGGATTACAACAAACAAGAGGATTGGCCTTTCCATTAGAAAAACTCATCTGCTCCTGCTTTTGCCTTTTCTGTTTGCTGTTCCGTTTCTTATTGAATCAGTATGCATGTTTATATAGATGGGATAATGGCTATAAAACCTTCGTTTATAACATAACGTGATATAGAACAAACACAGTAGACACACACGATAACAATACTGCAGTGCCACACAGCACAGCCCAACATACAGGAGAACAAAACTTGAACAGCTACCTGCTGCAGTTAGTTACGTTGTGTGGTTAAATCTGCCTATATAGCTAAACGAAGTTTTTAGACCACAAATAGCGTTTACAATATGATGGGACATAAATTAACCACGTTAAACAGCAAGAAACCCGTGTATATAGTCTAGGGAAGTTTTAAAATGAATATTTTAGCAAAGCAATGTTTACTACATAATTCTGCTCTATCCTGCGTATATCCATCCACTAATCAATAGAAAAGAACAATTCTTCTCTGTATCCTTACAACTACAACTATCATCTGCATTTCCTCTTCTATACGGGCAGATAGAGAAACAGCAAAATAAACTTCAATGGAGTACGTGATAATTTGAGACTTGAATTACTTTTGTGAAACTTGACAATATCCTAGCAATACTGAACACTAATATACAAGTAGAACCAAATGGAACACATTTTCTAGCTGATTCAATAAGCACTTTTACCATGTAACCAGCATTGCACCGTTTCCTCAAGGGATTGAGATTTTCAGATTCCAACGTACATACTTGTACCAAGGGATTCTTTCATGCTATGCAATGTGCACTACGGGGTAAATGTATAGTTAATGCATATATTAATATATATGCAGGTAGTTCCAGGTTATTTTCACTCGCTGACTCACTCAGTGAGCAAATAAAACTACACAACAATGGGATCCTGGTAAAAGAAATGTCAGTTTTTACTATTACCTATGAAACGTTCAATCCTTTGAGATAAGGAAGCTCGATAATCTATATGTATGTGTGTATGCGCTGTTGACACCCTTCAACTTTAAACAGACCACCTATCAACTATTTCAATATTAAATATTTGCACTTTTGTTTGCGTATAGTAAAACTACAATTAATTGCGATTCTATTTTTGAGTTTCTGCTTCGCACAATGCAGACAGACATTCTATGCTGAATACTGATCATGATCCAATAAAAGCAAATATTTCTATGTACGCGCATTATATGGTCTATTGTACAGGCTCATCCAAAAGCTACTACCCACTTTACAGCCTAATTTTATCCCAAAATGAAGCTGCTACCAAAAATCAAAGATACGCTCGAGAAAGCTACTTCTGACACGTTACTCATTTTTTGATAATAAACAGGACTTTTCCGAAATGTCACTTAGGAGTCATATCTTGCTTGGCTCTCGAGTTGTGTCACTTGTGTCCAAAAAAGTAGAATTAACTTTGAATTTGAAGGAATTTCGCTGCATTTTGGGGAAAAGCTCAGAGTTAGTGCTATACTGTGTTACAAAAATGTAGCCTTTGATTCCTATTATTCCTATTTTTAAGGGTTGCACAGATAAATGCGAGATAATCTTTAAAAAGTTCATAAATTGCCCTAATTTTTGTACACCTCATATTTTCCCTTGCAGCTGTGCCCAAACTCCCATTAATTCTATTCATTCGCTAGAAATTTTTTTTTACCTTTCTCAAGCATATCTCTGACTTTTGGTAGCAGATTCCGTTTTGGAGAAAATTATGGTAGAAAGTGGGTGACAACTTTAGGATCAGCCTGTACGTACTTACCTATGTCCTTCAATAGAATGCTTTGCAGTTTATTGGCAATGCACGAAATGCCGTAGTGACATTTATGCTACTAGAAACTCAGTCGTTAACCTGACTAGGGAAGTTTCCAAATCCCTTATAAGCAATGAAGCTAGGCATAGGCTAGCTATTACACAGTAAATGTGTGCGTTAAAAAAATAACGATTCAAAAAGGTAAAATCAAAAAGTCTCACATGAGAAAGTTCAATTAATATTTTACAACGCTTGTATTGGTCCTGTCATGTCATAATATATTTTATCACGTCCGATCATTTAGTAGTTAGTTTTCAATGGTTTTATGTCATTTTTGTAATAAGCAATACACGAGCTAACATTTTATAGGTATGATCTGGCAATTGAGCGGAATAATGCATGAAAAATGATTACCTGTGGTGGCGACATATTATTCCGTGTAGGGTCTGTGTAATTTGAAGATGTGAGGAGAGCAGGGCTGCGTTGTGAAGAGTATAATCGGAACTACACAGGTAGATATTATGCTTTCTCCTATTCCCACCTCCACCCATTCACGTATATTAGTTTGGCCTGACGGGACACAGGATACGGAAAAGTTCACTTACTTACATGCAATAAGATATATATTCAACTTGAGTGCTATGTGGTTCTCGTTCTCGTCCCGATATTCTGTCCTTCCTTTGAGAATACTTTGTGTACACCGGTTATATTGCTAGCTAGTACACAATAGAAATCCAATTCAAATACATTACACGTATGTATATGGACTATGGACTTTCTTGCTATCGATTTTTTTGCTGCAGCAACTATTTACTATACCTTTTATTCTCTATAAAAGTGTGAGTTCACAAAAGAAATTGACCACATACAATTATCGACAATCATAAGAAGGTATATAGTAAGTACAGCTTAGCAGGACGTGGACGGACATATGGACTTTGCCTGGAATGAATCATTTGCATGCATATCACCTAAAATGTTCCGGACCTGTATCTTTTAATAGTTTTGTTTGAAGGAAATGCTTCGCGTAGGCGTACGTAAAGTATGTGATTATTGTCAATTTGGGGATGATGAGACTTCAGTTCAGTCCATGATAATGATAAATATTTGTCAGTATAGTCTATTTTAATAGTGTGTAAGAACCCTTAATTTATATAAACATGTGAGCTATATAATCAATCAATTGGGATTTGTGGAATCTCTAATATTCATGATATGTACAATGTCTAAAATTAGCAAGACCTCCTACTAAAAGCATCACAAGGGTTCATTTAATTAAAATATGGACATCTCTAAAATTCTGTGTAAGGCAAAGTGAAGGGTGCATATAGCTTTTTCGATTCTTCTTCAAATTCGGCGAAGCTTTTTCATGCCTTTTACTATAGAAATTCCATGAGCATGGTCTATAGGAACGGATGAGAATATGAATGATAAAATGGTATACCAATTATAACTCAAATAACAACCGAAAAGGAGAACAAGACAGTATTAGAATTAGGATTATTCAAAGTTATTTATTTTGTTCGGAGTAATAAAATTAAGCAAAAAATTTACTACCATATACCATTTAAATTCTAAGATTACCGAGACTATCGTCAATTGTGTTGAAATCAATTAAACTTATGAATGACACAAGACATTTTGCTTCATAGAAATTTTACTTTCAGCGTCTAATATTTGGCAAATGCAGAGTTCCTCTTTTTCAGAGCTCATCTTTTTAATGCAAGACATGGTAGAGTCACAGCGAGCATGGAACCGCCGTTGGTGTGTTGCTTGGTTTGTGAATATCCCGCAGCGTGACCCATGATCTTTGACCTTACAATATCCTAGATCATTATCAAATTCCAATGAAGAATCAAAGCATTTGCACAAACCATTTTTACAAGTCAATCCTTTATCAGAATTACACTGAAACTTTGAAATGTCACATTTCTGGTCAACAGTAAGTTCGCATAAATGATTATTTGTTTCAGTGTAGCTCGATCGACATTTGCATTTTGAATCGGACTCATCACAGTCTGCTGTTGATATGCACTCCTCCGTGGCGTCACAGTGGGTCCCAACAACACTGGAGCATTTACTGGAAATTTTATCAAAAACTTGGTACATGGGTGAGTCACATTGACATTTTCCATCTGAACAAACCAATTTTCCTGTCGAGTGACAAACACTGGTCGAGTTACAATTATGTCCGAAACTTGCCATGCAGAATCCATCTTTTGTCTCAATGTATCCTGGTGCACATTTACATTTTACAGGATTCCTCTTCTTAAAGAAGTATTTGCATTCAGCGTTTTGAACGCATGGTACATACCAAGGCAAACTTCTGTAATTGTAACAATCCGTTCCAGTTCTTATGGCACATGTTTTCTTGATTGGGTCATAGATCTGAGTAATGTTGTTTTCGCACTGACAAATCCCTTCTTTACATGTCAAGAACAACGAAGTCTCACAAGGACTTGTTAAGTCATCGCATTCTTGTCCATAATGTCTTCTCTTGTCACAAGTTCTGTTAGTAGGGTGTTCGAAGTATCCCAGACTGCAACGACACTTCCCTTCGAAGACTCCTTCTTTAACATTCCATTCAGGGCTGCAAATTGACTTGCTGACACAATCTTCATTCAGTTTACAGTTTTCTCCAATAAGATTCAAACATTTTTCTGTAGCTTCATCATAGAATTGGGTTAAATTGTTGCAGTTCTCCAGACAATTATTTTTAGAATCACAACTTTCCCCATTACATGTTTCAACTGTGTTACAGTCTGCTGGAGTTTCGATGTCAGGAATATTTTCGCCGTAAACAAAAGGATTAGGAACAATAACTGTCAGTACAGATAGCAGTATCAAGCCCAATAGCAGCGTATTGCTTTTAGTAAGTGTATTCTTTATAATCATTTTCAAAACAAAAGGGTTTTAAGAATGTTTTTTCAGAGTTACGAAAACTTTGCCAGTATTTTCAGTTTAATTGGAGTAATTAGAACTAGGTAGTTCAGTTCAATTATAGCAAGAAATAATGAGGTTAACCCGACAGTTTTCTCTCAATTGAATAAGATAACCCTGTATTTAATAATATTATTATGGACAAGACACAAACAGCTAGCAATCAGATTGTGAAACAGCAAGTAGGCTAATACAATAGCATGGCATAGGTATGCATGTGCATCTAAAAACGTTAGATATTGCTTTATATATCACTGGTAGTACCTATTTAACTTTTATAGGCTCGTAGTTTTTATGACAAAATGCAATGACATCTGGAATGCTACTTAATCACAGGCACCGCTACTGCTGCAGAGTATGGCAGCATAAGGAGGGTACCACCAATTCGATTAGCGAAGTTGGGGTACCCAATATTAGAGTAATACGGGTAAAGTAGTACCGTTAATGTAATACAGATAACTTAAGTGGCAGAACCAGGCAGAACTAATTATCATTAGTCATTGTTGTGTATATTATTTCCATTTTATTCGTTACTGAAGCGTAACCAACTGAGTTGCACCTTACCTCAAAATTCTTACCCCTATAAAATAATGAATCAAAACTTGTTCTAATCATGCCACCACCATTATTATTTATGACGAAAATTGGAACATCCCAATTTGAAGACCCTATTTATTTGCCATACAATTATATGACCATCTAGTCCAGACTGCGCAAAGATCGCTTGTGAGGTCTTCTACTTTGAAGGCTTCCGGTTGTGCCTGTGACACTGACAACTATTAGGTACACTAATGCCTAAGTATGGAAACAGATTTTCAATTAAATGAGATAAAATACTTAAAAACAAACACATTTAATTGTTACGTAACAATAAGCATAGCTATTGCAAAGCTAATCCTTTGTAATAGAAGTAAATTGGGCCAGATGTTTTCGTATTTGCATAACATACTATATTCTCTTCTTAAAGTGTCAAAACCTTATCAGCACAGCGTACTGTGGAACTATATTTCCTTAAATTCCTTATAGCTGTTTGTCTATACCCGTAATCCATCTCCATTACAATTATTTTTGCAGTATAAGATCACAAACTTTTTCATATAGACACTACTGCTGCAATCATTATTAGGGTACCGGAAGATGAAATGTTATCACATGTACGTATAACGCAATTTTATCCTTATCAGTCTTTAAATTCCTCGTGGAAAATGAAATTCCCCCCGGCCAAGGCAAATTTTGAAGAAGTGAATTTCTAAGATTTTTCTATTCAATCGCTAAACTTCATTGGAACCTTAATCACGGATTTGGGACCTTTAGATACGGGGACCATTGTCAATTCCTAATTGCGCCTTACTCCTGCAGCGATTTAAAACCTGGAAAGGACGTAACACTAAAGGTGAAAAAACGAATCGGTGAGTTCGTTCCACCGGTAAGCTTTTAATTATTGTTTTCCATCCCCAATAAAATAAATGAACATGCGACGGTGTTACTTTTACACTCAGTAGCTGGAAATTCTCCCCATTTTATCGAAATAAAATTGCATTGACATTATATCATTCGAAATCGCATGAAGTACTGTTCCAGTACTTATTAATTAGCAAATTAAGAACTAGCATGCAAATGTAGAGTATTTGAACGTTTTATTTGTAGTACATTGAATATCATTAGAACTTTACTGCTATCGCATATCGCACCGAAGCAACACCATATTCACATTATATAATACAGTTTTACAGTTACACATTTTACAGTCCATCTTAAGGGGACGGAATAATTTTCATAATTTTACATAGGCACACATGTAGTGTGATTCTTCAAATCGAAGTAATTTAGTTGCTTTCAGTAATCAATTCATTATCAAATTGTCATAATATGTAAATAATATAAACCTACATAGCTAAATACTGGAGGAGGATTTCAATTAGAGAATGACTAGAATATCTGTAATTTAATTAGGTAATTTTCATTGTTCCAACACAAAATAATTTATGAAGCCATATCCGTTGTTTTCATGTGTTTTTGAAATCTACTGTTCTAAAATGAAACTTAAATTATCCATTAAACATAAGATTGAGCTAACTGCCCCAATAAATATACCAGCAGCTACTTACTCGCGTAAGGAGACAATTTATGGCCTTCACAACATTTGGCAAAAATACACCCGTTGATCATCAACTTTTACAGGGGCATCTATACTACTGGCATTTTTCCCTATTATTACGTACACATACACAATGACAACCTTCCATTATAATCTATACTATCCCATACGATGCGATTGGTATAATATAAGGCTTTATATGCCAAAGAATGCCTTCATTTCCATTATGCCCATAAAAATCATTCGGGGTCATACATTGAGGTACTGATCATAGCCATTTCTCGGTAATACCCGTGCATACATATACTAGTAATTTACCGGTATGACGATGCATAACAAAACGAGGCATGTGAAATCGTCAAGCACTTCATCAAGGTATTGTGCGTATACCCCTATAATCTGGCGGTATACCGCGCCGTACCAATCACGCCGATCAGTCCACTTTACGGTACTTGACGGCATACCGCCCTCAATTGACATAGGGCGGCATTCCGTCATATCGCCTTATGCCTTTTTCGCATCGTATGGGAATTTGTTTTTATAGTTAGGTACCTACGGTATAATATAATTGGCAATTGAATATCGTTTTATTTCGTACAACTGAACTGCAGTCAGATTATCAAAAAATCTACTTAATCTTTCGGTAGACTAAGTTTCACTTGGTCTTACAACTCGTCTTTTGACATTGGTATTAGAACTACTGGCAGTAGGGGCAGCTGGCGAAGATGCCCCAGTCGTCTTCTTCCGAACGGCATGCATTGTTTTAAATCGTCGTGTCAATTGACGTCGAGACTTAAAGGCTTGCTGCAAATTTACATATCAAAAAACTGGTTTTTAGAAGAAACTATTACACAATTAGAAATACGAATAATTTATTTGAGCGCTTGGTGGATGGGTTACTTGGGTAAAATACATAAAAGAGCGTACCTCATTTTTCAGAGCCTGACGAGACTGATACTCTAAACGAGCTAGAGCCATTTTGACCCAATAAGGACTGTCGGGAATCAATTGTCTCAATGCTAATTTAATAGCCAAAATAACATGTTCGATTATTACGAAAAGAAGGAGCCATTCAGCTGTAGTTAAATGAGGAGCAAATGCTCTTAAGCTCGGTGATAAACAGAGCAAGGCACAATTGGTCATCGCAGCAATCGCCCCCATCAACTCAAATGCAATCTGCACGAAAGATAGGAAAATTAAGGCCTGCACGGAAATCCCTTAATTCCTCCAGATTTTTTAATCCACTATTGTACCTGCCATGCTCCAATATCTTTAACTCTTCTGGATAGCGGTCTCTTGAATACTTTGCACAGTTTGAAAGCATCGGCTCTAATCTCCAGTAAATTGTTCATCAATGCCCAAAAAGCTGCCAGTGGATAGACAGCGGAGAACAAGAAAACGTATCCGAACTGTATGAACATTTCCAAGTAGTCATCGAAAGTTCCCTGGCGAACAGAAAGTAAATTAAAAATGATTTCATTGACTACAACAGCTAGAGTCAATATCGTTTTTGTAAAAGAATATCTGACTAATCTGACTTAACACTTTCTCTTTCTTTACAGTAAATCTGCATGAGAATTTCCATGAACTTTCACCAGTACGTTCGCAAGAATTTTTACCCAAAATGCAAATGTCTTTGATTTTTAAACAGTTTGGAAAGAGAAAGCACAAGCCATTTTCGGTTTTTTCCGTAGAAACATACTTCGTAATTATCCATCTCTCCTTCAACTCTTGAAACTTCGATTCGTTTATCTTGAGGATCCAATGACTGAAGACCTAGAACCGTTGGTGACCAAATACTATCAGGTGCTATGGACTCCAGGGTGCTAGTTCGATTGTTATTCTCATGTACAGTCTTCGCTTCGTCACTGCCAAATACGGACGGAAATTTTTCTGCTAAATACTCATTAACCTTAAACAGTCATAAAATGACAACATAATTAATATTAGGTATGCTTAGCTGCTGAAATTATCCATAATACTTTTTGGTTGACAAATTAAGTGTAAGTAATTACTGCATTTAATCCTTTTCTGATGACTAGGGGTAGCAATGCTTCTTGAAAGTGATTAATGGCTTGTAAAATAATGAGCATCACAGTTACTTGCTGTAAAATAAAGAACATTGATGTTTCTGTGCTAAAAATGACGATTAAATTTAGCTATACATTAGTCGATTGCAGGGCTTACGTATTTCAGCATTTCAAAATCTTGTATATAAAAGGCGATGTAGAAAAGCGACATGAAATTGTTGACAAACTCGAATAAGACCAATTTTGTTACACGATGCCTTTCAAATTGTGATTGTGTTCGATGGTTTTCTGAAAGGGAAATACAATGGAATTAGTGAAGAAAGCATGAATTTTAAAGAATTGGCAAATTGTTATTTACTCGTCAGTAAAATCATTATTTACGGAACGAAACAATAATAAACAGTTACGATAAGATCAAACTAACCCCATTCAGTCAAAATTTCAGCTATTTTCCTGTAGTAGAAATTCATAACCCAAACCAGAGCTGCATAAATGATACTTGGAAGTAAAACAAGAATACCAGCCGCTTTTGAACCATGTTTGTGTTGTGATTCTATCAACATTTCCTCGACCCAAAATGAATAGCACATGATATAGAAAGCAACCCATAAACAACCGAAGACAATCGGGTAACTCACAAAGTAAACCTGCAATGAGAATAAAATGAGAAAATTTATAGCCATTTCTACATAGAATTTGTAAACCCCGGAAAACGCCTATATATGATTTACCTTGACGAATGTTTTGTACCACGGGTATTTCGGTTGATAGCGACCAGTGACAGGATCAACAAACATTACTCCTCTGTAGTTTGATCTTGGTTCTTCCCATTTCGTCATTCTTAATGTTCCCCAGACATATGCACATTCTGAGCATTTTCTTTTCCACACTTCCAAAAATATTGTCACCCAGAAAAGATTGAAAACACAAAAGAAAACTAAGCTATGATGAGACGCTGATTCAGGGGCAAAGAAATGAATTAAACCCAGAATTGCTGGAGCGCACAAAGATGTAGTGTAGAATCCAAGGAAGGAAAAATAGAGAGCTATTCCTTCTCCAAAATACTGTCGGATTTCCTCTGTACAGAAATTAAGAGGTGCCATTGACAAAGGTGTTCATTATCTTATGTTAGATATATCTTCAAAATATTGAGTAATTAATTACTAATTACCGAAAGGCTGAGCTTGGAAAAATGCCCAGTACCATTTATCACCAAGATTCTTTAATTCTTCTGCATTGTGTAGTGGGTAACATGTCATGATAAGGCCTTCTTTTAAATATACTTGCACTGTAAATTAATTTTCAGATATTTAACCTTCATGAATTACATGCCAAGAAAATGAGTCATGTCATGTTGATAGGCACAGAAAATTAAGATTAATTAAATAGTGTCTTACAAATAGATTGGCCAGGATAGAGTGACAAGGTAGGGAATCCGGGAACACAGTCTTCGCCAGACATGGCTCGAATGTTTTCTAATTCGTGCATGACAATCATTTGCTTCTCCGCTGTTGTCAATAAGTTATCCAGATGTACATTTCCATGAAGAAAGTTATCTAAGTCAGCTACAGTAAAATCCCTAAGTAAACCTCGACTGTCAACCTTTTTCAGTTCCAAGTATTCAGCCACTTCTAAGAATTTCAGTTTTGAAGCAGTAACATGAAGTACCAAGCTCTGAAAAGATATTTGTCATCATTGAATGAACTTATGTTTGTGGTGTAATGTCAAAATCATGTTTCTTAGTTTATTTTTTCAAGTTTTCATTCATCACAATTGGATTTTATCTAACCTCCTTTTTCCGACCCGTAAATGGTTCACAGCGAACCAAAAGTTCAGCTCCCCCATCTTGTTTTTTCCCTGTAATCTTTTGCACTAACCACGAAACAGCAGCCGGTTGAATATTCGGCGAAAGTTTCAGAACAAGGTACGTGGGTGGAAATGAGCTAGAATATTCAGCATCCTCCGCTAAAGGATCTTCCCCATCTGATCTGCTTGGTGGACCCAAGCTTTCACGACTTCCAACGCCCGTTTCATTGTCATCTGTAAAAGTGTTAAAAATAGAAATCAAAACTTTTAATATCTGGAAGAACAGAGTTGATGCTATTCAAGCCTTTCATTCACAATGACAATATATAGTAGTAAAATATTTTTTCATCCTGTAGCCAGATATACCTTCTAGGCCTGCTATTTCACTGAATGAACTATCATGAGACTCTTCATCCAGTTCTACCTCGATTACATCCCTCGTCCTCGGCATCTTTTACTACTCACTTTTCATACATTCCGCAGGAGCAGAATAAAAATGTTCATTTTCTAAAAGTTTTAGCTGCCTCATATCATACTTATCAGACTTACTATTATTTCCGGTCCCACAGACTTAATAGCAGTTAGCCCTCGATACCAAAAATTTTACTTTACGAGAAAACGTTTTTAAGACACTAAATACTGAATCAATTTCAGAGGATTGAACAGTTCAATTTATACTAATATATCTCAAGAAGATTGTTTCTTTTCTACATGTGGCATGTAATTTTACATCCAACCCAAGGGGGTAAAAATTTTCGTGATATATATATGTAAATACAGTTACTAATAATTTGTATTAATTTTTAACGGAAGGATTGATGACAATAGATCCGTTGCTATGATAGGATTGCCTGGGATTGCCAATAATCAACGCATGAGAACCCTTTATTAGCCCGGTAATTAATTAGTGAATTTTTCTGTAAAAACTTCACGTATAATAAATCTTCAGTGTCCCTTTCACGGAATGTGCTACTGACACCACGCCAAAAGGGGATGCATTTACCGAACCGAGGACTTCAGTTGAAGTAGAAATTTATGCCAGCGTAAGTGAACGAAAGCCGGCATAAACGAAATCAGGATTGGACTAATTACCTTCCTTAATTCCTTATACACAACCTCATTTATTTTGAATGAGGGAGAGACTTATAGTAGACAAATTAACCCAATGCAATGGAAATTAATAAGTAGAATTTGGATTGCTATCAATTGTCAATGTAAATGTAATACATGAGGGTGGTTTCTTGGCAGAATGCACATAAATAATTTCTATAACATGATGAAGCGGAGAAAGTGGGTTACCTGAATCTTCTGAACTTTTCGATGACATTTTAGAGATATGCTCTTTCTTTGACATGGAACGAGTGAAGTAGGTTCGTTTCTCTTCAATTTTATCTGATGATGACCGCAAAAGCATTATTTATTTAAGAGTTCCACACGCAGAAATATTATTTCCTGATTACTCAATTTCATGCAAAGCATTTGAGAGACATTTGAGACAATTTCAGCAAACACCCACAACAAGCTCCACAAAATACAATCTCAGGTCATAGTACACGGTCGTTAACAACAGTTATACAATAAAGCATATCATGAAAATTTTTGTGTATTCTCATTATATAACTGCACAAGTGCACACTCAATTCACGTAATACCTACCGATTCCAAACATCTGTATATTTATCGAATAGACGTCAACTGAGATGGTCTTCTAAAACTTGTTTTACACTTTTAAAAATCGTAAGAAAATTTTTTGAAATCGTAATAAATGTTTTTCTTCCATTTGTTGAAATTTCAATCGAGCTTTTGATATTTCTCGAGTCACTTATGTTTATTCAGAGCGTTTGTAAGTAAAGGGCTGTAAACACATCCTGATCTACTTAATATAGCTATCTAAGTTAAAAAGCTATTAATGTCATGAAACACAGATTTTTAATCGCTCAAATCTAAATCACTCAAATTGGTTAATGTGGTTAATGTAATGAATTCATGACAGATCAGCCCTTAACGTCGTAATGTTATGGAGTATTATGGAGTTATTATGACGAATTGTGGTCACTCACTGATGTCAGTTTAATGTTTAGAATAGAATATTATAGAGTTGTATTATTATGGCTTATATATATGTATATATAGTATGTATTATTATTGCTTCCAATTGATCCCAGATAATGCCAAAGAATGCACTATGCACAACTTCAGATTACAAAATATCACAAACAAGTGCACAACAAATGAACAACACATGTGCAGGTATTTAATTGACCTGATAATACTGAATGCATTGTTTATGTTATCAGTCTATTTTCTCCTCGATGGACTCTTACATTTCGAAACGCTTCGAAGGTTATATGTACTTAATATGTGGGTTACTACAATACTATAATCTTGTGTTTATGTAGGATTATGTATTTGTCTTTTCTCTATGGTCAAAGTGAGCAATAAAAAATGTAAGTGTCTAGATACGTATATCGTGAGTCGTGCTCGATTTTTTGTAGCAACAGGTAATATAGTTAACGATGAGATCATCAATAGAATTGGTATTTCCTAAATGTGTATGTAATGTGATGTATGAGTCTATGTTCCGCTTTTACACGTAATCCTTCAGCCACAAATATTCCCATTAGATTGAAATGTGTTACAGTCGATATCTACGTAACCCCAATTATCTGTCACATGAAATCACATTGTACTAATGAGAAACTCATTGGAGTATTGAAAGTATCATGTCAAAGGATGATTACGTAAAATAGCACAACATTTGACACAGAAAACATAGCTAGAATACTAGCAATTCGCCACAATTATATCAAAACAACTATCACTTCATACCAGCTGATATTCTCCTGTTTTAGCGCTCGTACTTTCACGATTCATGACCACCAATGACTGCGACAATGAAAGACGACAACAATGCATTTTTATGTTCTCACAAACATTTGTATCGGAGGATTTTCATTGAAGTTCTTAGTCAGAGAAATCTTTGAATACGTTTTATTTCTAATGATACTTGAATACATAAATCGATATGCCTGATGATATTCTTTCACGTGTGCTACGTAGTCTAAACTAACACAAAAATAATTAGTCTATAATGATTGCACTTACTCCTTGTATTCCACAATAATTATTTTTTATGCTTCATGCTTCCTATTATATTCCTATATGTTACTGATCTGATGTAACAGTTTCTATATTTCTCATATCAAGCTCAGAGGTTCCTACATTACTGATTATAAGGCACAATATAATACAGAATATCATTATATTAGATTGGTTATATTATAGTCATAATAATTAGCCATATCAAACAAAAAAGTGATACATGTAGAGTAATTAAATATATAGTCATTTCCTTTCAATTTTCCCTTCCAGTTCCACGTAGACTGGGATTGGAATACTACGGGAATATGCAATATGTAAATGATATGCAATGTAATGCAATGTACAGTATAATTTTTGCTTACATTTGAACAAAAAGTTGACACATTCTTCTTGTTTTACAATTAATTTTATAAAAGAATTGAACTTACATGAACCAAAAACTGATTTGCAAATTTGTTTTATCACATTTCCAGGTTTGAAACTAAAGCCGCTAGCTTTACTCCCCATCGCTGCTTAATTTTTCATGAAAACTTGTAAATGTTTTTTCAGTAGCAGGTTGTAATCACTGTAAATCTATTGACGACACTATAAAAGTTGATAGTTTATGTATGATCGTCTAAGACTTTTGCAACATTCCCGTCTCATTCTTCTGGAAACACTTTTCAGGAAACTTAAAATTCTTTAATGATGTCACTAGTCCTCTTAACAGACGGAGCACAAATAATGAAGATTTTAAAGAGGCAGTAGCTAGACAGAATTATAATTCTTTCAAGGAAATATGCAGTAATTATTGTCTTGTATGTGCCCAGGACATTATATATTAGCTATTTTAACCAGGGGAGATAACGACGATAATAAAGATGACGAGGATGAGATGGTGAAAAGATGAGGAACAGAACAGACGGACGAAGAAAGATCCAAGAATAGTTCCGTTGATCTAGTCTTTAAGTAATGTTCTTATCTGAAGCATATCCAGAAGCTAAACAGAAAACTCATAGCTAGATAGAAACAATGCTATGATACTCTTAAATCCGATACTTGTAGATTTTCTAAGACTTCTAGAGTGAATTCGAGTTAAAGTAGATGAGATCCAAAGTGGCTTGCTTCGTGGTTTCAAGTAGATTGCTTGCATTGCTTCTGCTCTCGTTAAAGTTACTTAGTAGGTGTGTGTAATTTTCTCTTCTCTAGTGTTTTTCATTGCAGATATGCTTCTGCTGTGCTTGCCTCCGGGTAACCGAGCTGGAGTGCCCACTTCAGTTACGGCAGGAAGAAAATAATACTATAGCTAACATACTTGTAACTGAGAACCATGCAGTAGAGAGTTCTGATGCATCTGAAGGATTGCTAATTTTAGATACACGGCTCAAATAAATAGCTTTCTATCCAGAACAGATTATCTGATAACTCTTATAACTTCTAGAAATACGCCTAAGCTATAACTTAAATATAGTTTCCGAGAACACCTTTTCAGCATTATTTTTTGCTTGAGCAATGCTGTGGAAAATGTAAATCCACGAATATGAATACTAATCTTCTTGGCTCCTTCAACATTCAAGTAAGAACAGATGAGACATTCTGCTGTGTCGAATTTAAATTAACATATCATATATTTACATGTGATACGCATTAACTTTTCCGCTCCAGATTGACTGCTAAACTTGTACTTTACATTTTGGGATTTTTCATCCAAGCATTTCGAATTTAAATATGCATTACCATTATTCCTTCTAGATATTTACATCGTGCACAAATGGCTTTTATAAAAACGTCGTCATAAAAAGATTCAAAAAAATAAATGTGTAGGCACAACATAAAGTTATGATTACTATTATATGCACAATCTATACGTTTATATATTTACACAAGCTGGAAGTAACCTGGTAATATCTAAATATCTTGCAAAACCATTTGTTGACTAATAGTCTTGAGTCTGATTTTCATTTTGACGTTAGAGGACAAGAAAGGAACGTGAGCAGCCGCCACGGTTAACTTTGGCAATTTGACACTTGGCACTAAAAACCATTTGCACCGAATGTTCGATGCTTCCGTAAAGCAAAAGCAAACATAATAAGTGATGTAAACACAGCATTCGGCTTTGCTCCACATTTAACGCACAATGAGTGTCCATGATAAAAATTTAGAAAGACTGGCTCACAAACATCTTCCATAGGATCGTGGATGCTATAAAATTATCACCTACATGAGTAACGTCATGTTTACCCCACTTTATTGACATAATTTTACTTGCCCGTATTTCAATTAGAAGATTCTTCAAATAGAAGAACATGTTGCATTCATAAAAATTCAGGTTAGTACGGTAGTGCACGTACTTTAGGTGTTTACCAGAAATGAATAATATGGAAATTAAATACCAATTGCCACTATAAAGCATTTATAAACAATACTCATCATGCATTCATATTACAGATATTTAACTATACTTTGAGATTCTCCTAAACTAATTGGTAGGTAAGTCTTAGGGTTTTATTAAGGACGTTATAACTTATGCGTGTAAACGGAAATCTACATGATGCTATTTTTGGTAAAGACAAGATAAAACTTTTCCTGTATGCAAACTTATCGCTATGAATTTATCGAATTTTACATGAATGATAAGGATAACCTTTTATCTATGCATAATCCCCTGGAAAATGGAAACAGTGCGTAGAGCATAGTCAGGACAGTCTCACCAAATGCACTGAAAGAAGCAATACCTACATGCATCCACGTTCATATTGTTTCTTTGTCCATTATTTTTTCATTTTTTCTTAAAAATGAGTTGGAAGGAGGCAATTGTACAAGCTAGGTATGTGATTTCTTTAATTTAATTAATTGTTTATATGAATTTAAACGCCAATCCTTTCGGTAAGTTGTCTCTTAAGTGGCCGGTAAGTATGTATGTATGTTATGCGTAAATTGGTCAGTGCACCGTGCACGTGTGTATACTTTACAAAGCAACCTGTTGCATACGGAGGAGAGGAATCCTTGCAAATTCGTTGTCTATCATTTGGCAAAGCAAATCATTTCGCGTTTCGAGTT
This sequence comes from Tomocerus minor, assembly GCA_009936455.2. Taxonomy (NCBI): domain Eukaryota; kingdom Metazoa; phylum Arthropoda; class Collembola; order Entomobryomorpha; family Tomoceridae; genus Tomocerus; species Tomocerus minor. Next base: position 29,456 of record JAAAYG020060797.1, read on the forward strand.
TTTATAGTTGTGGGCGGCTGTCTTGACTGATTATTTTAGCTCGAAGAAAGTCTTGTTCATTATATACAAGAGAGGGGAAATAAACAGAACAGTAAATGAGTCATATATATAAATAACCAATAAGTGTTATTGAATATTAGTCACGGTACCTTTGCCAGTAATATATGTTACCTAATAAATATTTGTGAGAATGAAAACCTAATTTGATCAGTACTGAAATAATCATATGAATTAATTTTGTTTGAAAATGGTTAGTCTGGTATACAGCACCCAACGTGTGGTCCAGATACCAAATAAATGTTTAGGACTCACTTACATCGCAATAATATTCGTTGTGGTACTTTACATTGGAGGGTAATTATTATTTTTGATACTTTTTAATATGCGTTGACTCATTTTTCTCTTGTTGATTTTTTCTAATTACAATGTGGATGAAATGTAGATATGGATTGTTTTGGACGAAAGGATACCAAGCTTCATGTCCAATTGAATCTGTGGTTGTTACAAAAGTGAAAGGAGTGTTATACACAGATTATACAGATCAGCAACTAGCCGTTCCTAACCCAGAATTTTACAGAAGGGTTTGGGATGCCTCTGATATTGTTGTCCCTTCACATGGAGAGGAATCTGGAGGATTCTTCATCTTAACTGATGTTGTTATTACACCAAATCAAACACGAGATGTTTGTGCAGAGGTAATTTATTTTATCTAATGAAAACAGTAACCTCTTTTAGCTGTTTTGTGTATTTTTGTAATAAAAATGGGTTTTAATTATGATAGGATCCGAGTATAACAGAAGCAATATGTAAAACGGATAAGGACTGTGTGGCTGGAAAACCTTTCAAAATTGGAAATGGTGTGGCTACAGGAAAATGTATACAAAACGACAAAAACGCTTATGCGAAAACATGCGAAATTAAGGCATGGTGTCCAATAGAACAAAATAAAAGACCACTGTAAGTTTATTAAAAATAATAATTACATTTCGAGGAACTGCTGAAACTTTTATGATGAATAGTTTGAAGGGGTAATGCAATGTAAATGATTTCAATACATTTGTGTGCAAAATATAGAGGAAGTAAAAAAGCTCTTCTTCTGGAAACCCAAGAATTTACTGTACTCGTGAAAAATTCGATAGAATTCCCTTCGTGTGGAAAACATTACTCCAGGCGAAATATAATGGATGCTGCTACTCCCCAATATTTGCAAACTTGTGTTTATCATCATAAACAAAACCCTTACTGCCCTACATTTAGAATTGGAGATATTGTAACAGGGGCTGGTGAAAACTACGAAGATTTAGCAATTTCGGGAGGAATCGTTATTCTTCGAATTAGCTGGCATTGTGATTTTGATTGGGGTAGGACGATAAATGAATGTCGACCCAAATACTCTTTCTCTCGGATGGATAATCCAAAAGCTGTTGTGTCCCCAGGCTTTAATTTTAGGTATAGATGCATTCATTTAACTGGATAAAATTATATACAGGTTATTGCATGCATTGTGCACTTTCATTTTTAATGTCCATAGGACTGCTGTTTATCATGAAGAAAATCGACGAACCTTAACTCAAAATTATGGCATTAAGATTTTGATAGAAGTCGACGGAGAAGCGAGAAAATTTGATTCAGTGAAGTTTATCTTAACCGTTGGTGCCGGTGTTGGGCTATTTGCAGTGGTATGACACGATTTTTAACCCCACATAATGACTTAAATAATCTAAGTTACGATAATTTAATGGTTTTAATATTGCTAATTTTTAATAATTGCTTTTTCAGGCAACTTTCGTTTGCGATCTCGTCTTCAGCATGTTTTGCTTTTTAAAACAATACCTAGATTGGCATTGGCTGCAGTTTTATAACGAGGAGATGAAATATGATTTGACTCACATTAATGCCAAAGAGGAACATAACAATAGAAGATATGCAAAAGACAATAGTATGGAACATCGGGATTATGAGATGGATTCTAAAACTAATTTGCGATCTGATAACGGCCCATAAAAAACAAATGCAAATTTTCTTATGATCAATTTATAAAATTTCCTACACCGGTTCGTTGTTCAACAAAACAACCATGCACCTGAACATAGCATACGTATGATGTACCATTTAAAAAATATATTTGTCAAGGAATAGTAATACATAGATACATAGTAGTAGCAAATCAATTATTGCAGTCTATTCAAAACCTGTGCTTAGATGTTGAAACAGTCAGGCAGTTACATAGCAGCTGTCAATATAGAACTTCTTTGAAGAAAAGTGTGATTTTATACAATTATAATACATACGTAGATATAGATGTTTTTTAACTTGTTTAACATTCTATTATCTATTAAGATGTACGGTAAATAAGCGCATTGATTTATAGTGCCAAATTCTCAGTAGATTTACTAAATTGTATCAGTTTATTCGGGAGATAGAGAGCTTGATAATTATAAAATATATTTAGTAATTCAGTTTATTATCAGAGTAACAATAAAAGAAACTTTTATACTTTTATATCTGTTGGTACCGCTTTTAATTTTCTTTCGGCAAAGTTTTACTGGCTATCTCGATAAAAAGGTTGACTTTGGCTTTGGCTATAGTAAGAGACAAATCAATTTTTACTGGCATGATGACATTGGTATCAACATCAACTTTTTTCGTTACTGCATTTTACATATATCTAAAATTAACCATCGCATCGGTTAAAAGCTTTGAAGATCTATATACACATTTCACACAACCGATCTGGAGAGTAGAATACTTTATATTACGGGTATCGGCATTTGAAATTTTCGAGTAGCTTTTGCCGGGTGCATGTACTCTAATAATTGAATTCTCTAAGTTTAATTACATAAAACTAGATCTTCTCCATAGATTCTAATAGCTTGGACAATATCAATCACAACTCTTTCTAAGTAATTAATTCGCTTCTTTACTGGAAGAAATCCTTCTAAAAAGCCGACATGCCCTCCATATTCTGATACTATAAGTGCCAAATTCGATCCATCGGCTTCTGCTTCTCCCATGGGCAAATCTGATTGAGAAACCCTTTTAATTAACTTTCCATATTTTTTAGATATCCAAAAATGTAAATTGATTGAGATTGTGTTAAGGAATTACATTTTTCTGGTTGCAATGGATCATCAGCTGCACTTAGTCCAAACACAGGAATTGGAAACTTGTCAACTCGACCTGACACTTTCGAGTATGAATAATAAGCCTCAGCGTTAGGAAATCCAAATTGGGGACCAGTGAAACTATCGTCAAATTGGAAAATAGTTTTTGATTTTACAATTTTGTCAAAGTCCCAACAATCTCTGGAATCTAAGTCTTTTCGGAACCTGTGGAAAACCAAGTATGGAGCTAGGGTTTTATACTGAAGACTTTAAGTTGGAAATAAAATATAAAGATAGATTATCATACAATTTCGCATAGTAAACTAGATTTCCAGTAATCGCTCGATTAACTATAAATTTGTTGAGGAAACCCTTCTCTAAGTTTTTAAGCCCTTCTTGAGTGTCCCAAACAATGGAAACCAACATTGCTGCTATTAATCTGTCTTTTGCCTTTTCCGGATATTTGATCATAAAATGGGAAAGTTGCATCCTGGAAAATAAACAATCGCATCATAATTATTAAATACACTTGACTATAAATTTTAAATTGCTCAAATGCAATAATTTCACAATTGTACAATAATTTGTGGTTTTTAATTGCGTACCCGCCCATCGAAATTCCAATAGCCATCATCCGATGCACAGGAAATTTCTTATGCAGATAATCAATCACTTCAGCCAAATCCTCGCAATTTGAAGCTGAAAATAATCTTGGAGTCTGTGTTTCATAAAATGCATGCAATGATTATTCCTAGAAACCATGAAGTTAGCAAGTTTTTTCTTAACAATTTCTCATGTTTATGAACCTTTATATCCACACCTCCCATTCCTCGATTGTTAAGTGCCACTGCAGTAGCTCCAGCTTGGGTAATAGCTAAGGACAGCGTTTTCATATAACATTCCTGAGAGCAACTTGTCAATCCAGGTAAAAGTAGAACAAGTAAAGGAGATTGTTCTTTTTTGCTGTTTTTAATTCATTATTTAGAAATAATTATGTCATCACATTCACAAAGCATAATTAAGATGAGACGAATTCTCAATGCTGGAGAACAAAATCGAACCTATGGTTATTGGACGATTCGGAAGATATTGATTCTTCTGCTTTATGAAGTTCCTGCCGATGCTTGGGTTCCAAGATATCCAATGCGAGCTGTCCTCCATCTTCTAATTGTACAATGTGTCTCGAGTATGGCAAAAGCTTGGGTTCTATTTCGCGTTGTAGAACACCAATGAAAGTTTGCAAACGTCCCCCGAAGTACAACGGGGCTGGATAATACTTTTCCCCGAAAACTTTCACACGCTTTTGGATGAAAGATTTTATGGTAATGTTGCTGCAGTATATTTTTGGCGTCTATAATGGTAAAGGTAAAAAGGAAAATTGTAATTGTAGCATCATTATATTCCTTAGTGTATTGGATGATATTACTATTAACAAAAGACTTTTTTAAGAACGCATTGAGATGTCATGCTATGTAGTTTCTCCGTGTATCAAAATTGTACCTTACCCGACTTCAATACAGATAATCGTAAATACACAGTGGATTATTGTTAATGTGAAAGTCTGTACGAGAAAAAGAAACACTAAAACTCTTACCTTACAAACAAATAGAAAGTAGTATGCTAGAAATCCGCCAAGTGCAATTGTTGCAAGGCCAAGAGAAAATGGTAAAACAGCCGACACAATTAGTAAAATGCTCCAATCCTCCATTTTTCAACTTTAGACTAATAATTTCTAGTGCTTGTTGTTAATAGAAAACGATTTTCATATGATGGTTCTATGGGCACAAAAGGGTTTTATGAGCACTACACTACTCCTAAATCCTACCTATCAATAACGGGCACTTTATATGACACAACAGCAGCGCAATCAAAGTTAATAATTGCTTAAATGGTAATAGATTGAGATGAGAAGATGAGTCTCAAAGTTTCAAACTCTTAAAGTCGAGAACAGGATGTTTAAACATGCTTAGCAGATAAAATCGCGGTAGGTATCTTCAATTCATTCCAAAGCAAAGTGATTATTTCCTTCATGTATCTCATGTGCATATGACACTAGTCTTTCAATTAACACACTCACTATGAATACTATGCTAGCATGGCTTGTATGTGACTTTGGAGCATTGATGCTGATGTGTTGGCTGACTGCTGATAGATATACCCTATGCAATTGCTTGCAAGTTTTAACTTTTCAGTTTGCTTGTTCGGTTGTCTTTATAATCAGTCTAGTTATGTACATAAGTACATACAATATTATTATACTAGGTATAATTGCTTCATATTATATGCATTGAATACTAAATCTAAACCTCTGACATGACAAGTATAGTTAGCCAGTGTAGTTTACGTTAAATTAAACCAGAATATTTAGCCCAACTCTCATTCATCATTTAGAATAAATGACATATATATTGAAAGAGTTTGCACTTTGCACTTTGAACGAATAATTTATTTAAATGGACAAGTAGCAGACCTTACTTCACAAACGATACAGACTAAAATCATTAAACCCGGACTCTAAAATCTAAAAGTGGTAAGTGTGTATAATAAAATAAATGAATTATGAAATGAATAAACTATTCTCTGATGCACTGTACTACTGGAATGAAACCCAAAAAGTGTATTATTATAATATGAGTTTATGAGTTGATGTCATATGTGACTTATGTGAAGTGAACTAGTATGTTGAATGAAGACGGAATTGTGTGCGTATATCGTATAAATTCGTATATTCGCATATGAATGAAGCATTTATTGTCACTTTGCCATTTATTCATGGGAAAGGATGGGAAGCACTTTTGTGGTACACTATTTCTATTCATTGTCTTGTCTTGAGCTCTATTTATTATCTACGTTTTCAATGCTAACATTTATCGAAATTACTACCGTTTATCAGGATAGTTAGTGAAAAGGTTAAAGTTAACGTTTGACCTCATTCACGCAGAAATCATGAATTAACTTCATGTATTCAATAAAAAATGTATTCTTGCATGAGTATTCAAAAATGCTGAAATAGGTACTTAAATAATACCTCAGATTGTCAGATTAAAATAATAGAATACACATAATATTTACAAACTTTTTATAACCCCTTCTTTCTGCAGCCACAATTTATTTTGCTTTCCCCAACAAAGTAATCAACTTAGACAATTTAAGTTAATTTTAAATGCATCATTCTCGCTTTGGCTATACAAGCGATATAATTGCTTTTGTTATGTCTAGCAGTAGCAGTAATTTCAAAATGATAACTTTCAAAATGTAATATAGGTGCAAGCTTTTTGTAAATGATTTGATTTATGGAAGCTCCAAATTAGAACAAAATTGTTAAAGACTTGAGGATGCAAATGACATTTTAAAAATAAATAAGTAGTGTCCTTTATCATAGCAGTATCTGTACAAAAATTGTGTCATATATTTATTATATGTGGCACAGTGGCACTACCACATACACCGTAATAATTATCAGGAAAGATGACTTGATTGATAATAGATTAGATTTAAACTTGAGAATTGTTCACTCGCCTCCGCGTGTGCTAACAGCGATGACGAGGGAAAGCAGATGCACAGAAAAGATGAGAAAAAGCCGGCATGAAGGATAGTAGCGGGCCACGTTGAACTCACTTTTATTGGTTTATATAAGCTGTTTTTAACGCAGCGTGATTGCAAAAATCGTGAAATATTTAGATAAGTTGTAACTGTTCATTTAATTTTGATTAGATTCAATTTCAATTTCACTCTTTTTCGATATTTTCTGCTGCCTTCATATAGTATACTTTTCTTCAGTGACTAAATAATAAATAATACTATGAGCTCATTATGTGAAGACTTTGGAGAATTTTTGGTAATTTACTGAATATATTTTATCATTACGCAATTCATTTGTGCTATTATTATACAAATAGTCATTTTATTGCATTTCATGAATTATAGGAAGTTCTGAAACAGATGCGAGTCGTGGATGATAAAATTGTTTATGCCTTAAACACCTCCATCCCAACAGAATCCTTTTCCACCAAAGTAGATGCAACGGTTAAATGTCAAGATTTGTTTCAAAAGGTGAGGGAAATGTTGGGAGTCTCCACTTTTGCTAAAAAATCAATTTTTACATACTATTTTTTAATAAGTACCTTTTTTACAAATAAAACTGCATTTTTTGTGACAGTTAGTACATAGCCACACAGAAAGAGAGGAGTCTCTTCAGAAATGCTTAAATGTGACAGTAGGAAACGTACAAAGCCTGAAAGAAAAGCGAAATGGAGCGCCTAATGACATCAATGTGCTAAAACAGCTTCGCAGGGAACAAAATAAGGTAAAATATTGATATTTATCTATTTTAGTAACGACAGCATCTAATGTTTTCCACAGGATGCATTTGTTGATAACTCATGTATGATATACTTGTTTCATGTTTTATTTCAGCTACGTGAACTTCAAACTCAAGTCAATGTAGAAGAGGTAATTCGGGGTCGGACCATGAAAATATTTACAGAAAGATGCCGCTCCTACTATAAACCCAACAGCATGACGCAGAATGCATCACAATCACCGTAATGAAATTAGTGTGTTAATTGTACTGTAGATAAGCGTAGTGCTCATATAAATGGTGGTTTTTCGAAATCATAAAAAATGGACGAGTATACCGAGGGTGGAACTCGTTCCTGTCCAATTATTGCTGACGTTACTTAATGAAGAGATTCTTAAATACATCTTTATATACAACACAGTCATCTTCAGTTGAGTAATGAATGTCATTATAGGCATTTCTGTAGCTTTATATGAAAAGTATGGATTAGCTAGTTTCCAATTTCTTCTTTTCATTGTAAAAGTACTAAATAGATTTGTTACATTCTAATAAGTATGGTCGTTTATACCAGATTATACGACGTGTCGTGTGTTCAATAAAAACAATATTACTTGTTAGCGCTGTGTGCTAAATCAGAATTATTACAGACCATATCCGGTTCGGAATGCATGATTAATTTAGTACCAAGGACTACATTCAAGACACCTCGGTAAATACCAATGTTGCCCCCTACCTCAGGGGGCAACATTCCATACGCCTTGGTAAATACTATATAGCACAACTATGTCGATGGACTTTCAGAGTTTCAGGTCAAAAGTGGAAACAGCAACGACCAAAATCAAACTGTCTTAAGTATTTTGATAGTAAAACTTGTTTATAAATGAGAAAGTGAAAGCGTCTGACTATAGCCGCAATAGAAATTGCATTTAAATAAAATTATAAATAAAAGCTAATAAAACCAGTGAACAACGAGGCTACATCTGCATAAATTATCCATGTATATCTGGCTGTTTGGCTCTATATACTATATTCGTGCCATCCCTAAAAGCGTCCATAATTTTTGTTTCGTGTACCAAAATAAGTATAACTGGTACCTACACAATACTATTAATTACATATGATATAATTTATTATACTTGCATATTGCGTACATAAATCGAATCCACATGCAGATCGGGTTAGTACCCTATTTATTTTTTGCACTATCGTTATCGCTTACTTCAATAAGTCGTGTATCATCGAACATTGTCAGGCAAAGGCTATTCAAACAGTCTACTTCCACACAGGGTCTGGAATAACCATAACTCAGTAATTTGATACAATATTTTATTATAAGTATGTACTTGCAAGCTGCAAGCAAATTTTTAATATGTGCTATAGGACACTCCGGATATATACAAACTAAATAGATTTTTACGAGCTTCCCAATTGAACAATTTACTTTTCGCAGTATTTTCTTCAACCTTTTTTGGCAAGTTCCTCTTGTTCTTTACGATAATCCTCGTTGATTTTTTTGTGCCAAGCTAAATTGGCCCCTTCAACGCTTTCACCTCGTTTAGCAGCAGCTTTTCCTGCAAAAACAGCAGCTACACTAAGCCCTGCTGCCAAAAAAAGAATATAAATGTTGACTCTTATACGTCCCCATTCTCTTGCTTTGATGATCTGATATCGGCTGCAAAATATTCCGGAAAAAAAACACTATAAACTCTCATTGCCGTTCTTGAACGTGTTATTACTTACATTTAATATAATAAAGTAATTATAACTTGTCTTATCTCTTACTCAAGTACTGCTGGGATCTCCTCTCGGCTTTTATACTGACCAGACCATACCAAAAAGTAACGATCCATTGTCGTAGGAGCTTTTTTCTGTTGGCCTAAAACAATATTACAAATTTTTAAAAAATTCATAATAAATCTATACAATGCACTTACAGAGCCAACTACTATCTATCATTTTAAAAATATCTAATATTTCTTATGTGCAAAGAACTGTAGCATGTTTCAAAATTTTCGGAGAAAGTCATTTTCTCGAAAGTAAAAGCTGTATTAGGTGTTTTGGCACTTTAAGTGAAAGCAACTTTCTCTTAATGGATAGATTTGTGCATTGACATTTTTTACAATTATAATTCTTAAACAAGTTGGTTTTGGATGGAAATTACCTTAGTACAATGCCATCAATTCAAATAGCAAACTAAACTACGCAATAAAATTGAATACTCAATTCAGACACTGCACAATAAAAGATGATTGAATAAGACAAAATCCATTTATTCTTGTAAAACCGTAAACCGAAATAGACTCAAAGGACTAAACGAGGCATTATTAATGAAACCTTATGCGTAAACAACTACAACAGGCAGTACTGATGGCCTGATGGGAGCGATTTTATTGGGGGTATTGACATCAATTAGGAGCTATACCATCTTGTATATGAAACTTGTCTGGATGAGAAATCTAATTTCCTCTTTGCAATAGCACATTTTCCATTGGAGTAGAATGAACTTCCACACTTCCAGTATGTAAGGTATATTATTATATATTTATATGGTAATCACACGCGTACACATTTAGCATCGCCATTTAATAATTACCGGAAAATCCTCTAGAGTCTGGAGTTGCTTTAGGTGTTTCATCTTCAACTTTACTCTGAGTGGCAACTGAATTTTTTGGTGCAATTGCAGCTGCTCCCAATTTTTTATCTGAGTACAAATTCTTAGCTGAAAATCGAAATCCTCTTCTATTTGCAACTGCAGATAGTCCCCGAAAACAAGTCCTGATTGTGTGATGGAGAGTCATTATTGCGGTTTGAAGGTATTCTGCCGGAAGTGGATAATCTTATATAGAAAAATATATATTTTTAAATTCTGAACAAAAATGTCACGCCTAAATCAATGTCTTCGCCTCTTTTGCTACATCAATGAATGAATGTGTATTCTTAAAATTCAGTCACAAAACCCAACCATGCTGTAATTATGCATTTTATTTTATAAAGCAAAAATATGCCTATATAGGTACTCACCCCTTTGATCAAGATTATGGAGTTAATTCTCTAAAATAACAAAGATTTAAAATATATAGTTAATGACATGAATAAATCTGCACCAGCTAACAATGCTATAATGCCGATAAGCATCATAGAGCAGATGTGTTCAAATGTACTTTTAAATATAGTTATATGAATATACAGTTTTTAGATCCGTTTCCTCATTTCAGATTATTATTCAATAGCCCATAAAAATCCTACCGCATAGGCATAAGTTCTCCAAGCCATATAGGTAGTATTTTTTTCGCTTTTTGTCACTTTTAAGTAAGATGATACTGTTATGAACAGAAAAGTGGATAAGCATGTTAATATTTGACTGTGATCATGAAAATGACCTTTCGTTCTTCACGCATAAAATCCAAAATTCAAAACCAAATGTTATTCACATCTTTTCCAGTGCATCAATCTTACACTTGGCTTTTAATTTTGCTTGAAAAGGAAGGGAAAGTTTAATGAGCCTGAAACGGCGTGTATTTTTGTGTACAGCATGGAAAGCTAGTGCCAAAAGGAAAACTTATTTTTCCACTTCTTCAGTCTAGAAGAGCGACTGAAATGCAGTCAGTAAGTCAGTTATGGAATGAAAATAGTTGGAAAAGTCCTGAATGAAAGCAAGGAAATACCGATGAGATCCATAATGTCATGTCAATATTATTAGATCCAATACATATAAATTATTCAAAACTAAAACCAACAATGTAACTACTTAAATGTGGCCAATGTGGGCATAAAAGGCTTGACAGTAAGACTTGATTTTGATACGAAAGGATTTCTACTTTTAAGTTTCCATATGCCATATAAGTTTAATGTGAAGGAAATATACCTTTCAATACTGAGTTATTTTTACTTCGTTCTCATTATGATTAGATATTGTTCAGTCCAGATGTTGCGTCACAATAATTAGATTAAAAATATCAATATAATATTGTACAGTTGGAAGTTTATTTGCGGTTCTTTCAGTTGAGTTAAATAGTTCAGTAGAGGTAGTTGGGTTTTAGTACCAAGTCAGAAAACAATGCTAATTGAATTGTTTACACAGAACTTCATACGGAAGTGTACATTCTATTTGAATTTTAAGTACTTTTAATGATTAGTAGGGAAGTTATAGACCTGTTTTAAATACAAACAAGTTTAAAGTCTAAATAACTCATGACAAAAGTACTATACATACAAATGTTGAAGTATCGTATAAGTTTTCCCGGGGCTGCATATACGAAGTGTCTCATCATATAAGTTGGTCTCGTTGCGGAAAGCTCGTCGTAAGTCGTAATCGTCTCTTCTACTAATCTGTACAAATATGCTATGAAGTCTCTTCAAGTCTGCAAGTTCTTATTACAACTTATTAGGCAATCTTTCTAAATCCCGTTTAGATACAATTCTACAATCATTGTAAAATACGACTTTGAACATTACATTTTTCTAGGTTAGTTTGAAGTTCTATTACACTTTCAGCCTTGTACCCCTGAACTGAACCTGTGTTAAGATTCCTAACCATTATGAGATATATCGAGGAAGTCAGGCCATCAATTACATATGATTAGACCAACTGATAACTGATTTGAGTGAAGCTTGAATTTCCAAATCTAATGTCTGAAATAAATGGATGTTTTAACTACGCAATTAAATTATGAGCATCAATACATCTATAAAAATAACAGATGGGAGACAAGAAATAATGTTCTACGATTTACAGAGATTCATGTTCGATGTATGTGAGGGACTCTTTTTACAATAACCATTTTCGGACCGACTATTTCCAAACATTATGAAAATTACAAATGTTGTACCTAT
>JAAAYG020060908.1:2539-15655 GCA_009936455.2 Tomocerus minor
TAGAATATATGTAGGTGCATAAAGTATGAATGAACAATGATATCATTTGAACAAATAGTAGCAGTTTGCTATTGCGCTATCATTATTTGCATATTGTATGTATGACTGAGTGTAAACGTTAGTTACAATATAACATTAAAGCAATGTCAGGAGTCAAAGCACTCAAAAACAATTTCCAGCACATTATGCATTAGAACGAAATTGTAAATACCTGCACCAACATTAAATTATTTTACGTGTCATTAATATTATTTGTTTGTACAAATACGCGTCATAAAAAATGGAAAATGAACTGGCATAGGAAATAGGAATGAACAAAGAGAGGGAATGTGAGACAACAAGTTGAATGCCATTTTCTCCAGTTAATAAAATGGAAGAGATGAAATTAATTTTATAAATTACCTCTAGCGGAGGAAGATTTGGTTGAGGATCAGTTGACAATGTATGCACTTCATTGGTCGTCATTGTAGTCGTCGGCGTCGTCGTCTCATTATCTAACTCAGAATCACCGGACGGACCTAAGTCAGTAAACGCTACTGTGGTCTCGTTGTTCATTTCCGGATACGAGAGAACATTTTCATGTTCATCTGCTAAGAAGCAACCACCCGACTAGCGAGAGTTTTTGGAGAAAACGACTTTTCCTTTGAATCCCTCTTCTTTGCTTGTGTGGAAAATTGAGTTTCCCTCCGATTGAGCAGTTCTTTTAATCAATTGGGAATTGATTTTCTAGTGATGAGTGACGACGACTGACGACAGAAGACTTTGAGCTGAACTGAATTGACTAGAAGATTTTATGTTTGACAATGTTTTGAGGAAAGCCTTTGATTTGGAATAGACGCACTGAATGAAAAGCACTCGAAGAACTTTTTATATTTTATGTAGAGAGAGATTTCCGTAAGGAACAAGTGCACGGGCAGAAAAGGAGAAAACTGCTTGTGTTTACTGAATATAAAATAAGTCCGTCTCTACGGCAGGAGCATCAGCGGCGTCCTGTCTACTGAATAAATTTTCCAGCTAGAAATTCAATAGACTTGACTAACTATTTTCTGAGTTAATTTTAATGAAATGTCATTCAAGAGATTGGAATTGGAACACAATGCGTTACTACAATTACACAAAAGCACAAAGTAAGCAACACTTGAGTAGTTGAGTTGAGTATCTTGCACAGATTAATTTTTATATAGCCTAGCCATTGTGAAGTTAGTTAGTTTCACATTAGAGTTGAACTTTATCCTTAGAAAAGAGAAAAGAAGACGCACTAAAAAGTAGACGTAGTTCTTCTAGAACGGAAACTTACAGTAGTTGCTTGCTAGTTAAAATGATGGAACACTTTCTTCTTTATATCAAGATAAATGTACATGCAGACAGAGTGTAGTACCTATATCGTTGGTGTATAATAAGAGCTCTCGAGTTGAATCTTCTCTTAGATTACTTTGTACTTTAATTAATTTGATTGATGTTCATCTATTTTAGTTAGAACTTCTTAGTACATTTGGTATTTAACCTTCAGCAGATTCAAATATGTAACACTGAAGGAATTCTTCTTGAGACCACTAAGTTTTCTTATTTCTTCGAGTAGTACAGCTCATCCAAGACACTCTCTAGAATTTACTGCACTGAACTGGTTTGTTGTGTTGGAAGGATCGACGCAATCTCCTGTAGGCTTCCCACTAAATCAACAGATAAAAAATTATTCCATTATGATCAATTAAATCATAAATATTGTAGTTCATCTTACATTTATTTTGCAATGTCCCCTTAAGAATAATATATCTATTAATCATATCCGCTTTTTAGCAGTAGGATTTAGCTCAGCGATGCAAGAGATGATTTCTATAGCTGACTTACAAACAGAAGTGATTGCTAGATTAGCCGACTAATAATTGGTGATGTATGGGAAAGAGTCCGTGTCATGGCGCACAATTCCCATAACACGTCCGGCTAAACTACAAATACTCAGAGCAAATGATGCCAATATTATTATTACACTAAGGACGATAATAATAATGACAGAAATGAAAAATTGAGAGTCAACTGTGCTTTGAAATCCTATACTTATCATTGCGCGTAGGCACTAATAATACTTTTATACAGGATATATTATATTTATGGGACGCACACAAACCAAAGGATCCGACGATAATGACTTTCACATGACCACGCATCATTGAATGCACTAATATGTAATAACAGTTGTTCATTTCTCCTGACAAAATCCAATTGGTGGTAATAATGATAACAATAATAATACTAACAGCATAGTCCATTCGGTTTCTCAATTATATCAAATGTGTAAGTGCATACACACAAAATAGGATTTAGCTGCATCCATATATTATTAACCTTGACATACAGGTAAGCTTTACCTTTGTGGCAAATGAATGTAAAAAAGAATTGCAGATTCTGTTGCAAACGTTCCTTAAACTAATATTTATTTAGCCAGACTTACATTTATGTTTTTTCAGTATGTGGATCTCTGTTGTCAATTACAAGGGCTTATGTAAATGACACACATTATGCCGGTAGGAATGGAATTCCTATTATTTTTTAGTGTGGAAAAAGACTTGGCTCGACCTTGGAGAGAATCTCTGCCATAAATAACTGGGTAGAGGGAGAAATAGAAAAACACACACCTTGAGACTGAGATTAGGATGATGATGGAGAGGAAGATGGGATAAAATGATTTGTAGAGACACCTGAGCCGAACTTCACTTACAATCAACTCACCTCACGTTAACTGAACTGAGTGAAGCCGCAATTCCCTCAATTTTCCTTATAACACAGAGTTCCATTGAACACTTACTTGTGGTTCATCTCGGTGAGGCAAATGCCTTGACGCAAATGAAATTTCTCTACCAATAAAAAACGCTCTGGTTTTCTCTGATGATTCTATGTTGTGGCTTGGCCCAACACAGGCACACACAATCTAATAGTCTAACTAAATAAGAGTGCTAGGAGGAGGACGCGACGCGACGTTAGCAAGTAAAGTCAGTTAGCTCCCAACTATACAGAGCTACTAATACAGCTCCTCTCTATATTATTGTGTTGAACTAGGTAAGGAAAAGAATGCAATCTAATAAAAAAGTCAATACTTTTTTTATCAATTGAAGACGAGGGTAAGTATATATCTGCTGTCCTGTCTGGTCTGTGTGGAGGGAAACTCAGTGGGATGAGTCGCCTAAACTATAGTTTTAGCGAAAAGGGATCCGATAGTATTAGACAGTGGAGAATTGAGTTGAGCAGAAGAACAGTAGATAGAATGCTGAATTGGCTTGATTGGGATTGTGAGGACGACGACTGCTCTGTTCTTTCTGTGTGATTCGACTAACTTTCCTACTTTCCCAGCTCCACTACTTACTCACAGCTTCTACTTCACTACTCACGACTTAAGGATACATAAATAATTCCTTTACTATTATCTGTGCTAAATAGTCAGCGTTAATATAGTGAGCTGTCTTGTTGTTTTTATATCAGTGTCTAAAGGAAGCTTTCGCCTGTCTTATATATTCTACTCATCGTCAGTTCAGTTTAATGTCCAAAACTAGTGTAACTAAGTTAGCTTTGCTGGGATTTGGATGTTAGTTGGGGCCAGAGTCGAAGAATTGCAATAATACAGCTACCTAAGTCCTATACTCCGATGGAATGTCAGATAGAAAGCTAAAACCCTTTACGCTTCAGTTAAACTAAATGGATTATGTATATAGCTTTTTCCACCTAACTGATCCATATTATCTACTAATCATTCCTTCTATTGTTGCAGAGTTACTATTTATGTAGTTTTTTGGCGGACTAAAGACGCACATGGAAATAACACTGTCACTATTCTGCGACGTTTTTAGCCGCTATTGACTGGATGCCTACCAATTTAGTTATGTATAAATAGTTGAAGCAACATCTAGCTATTTATACCAACTATAGGAATGTATGTACATAACTACTGGCCAAAGGACACTAAATATGCACTCTACAAAAACATTCAACTCACATTAGGCTTAGCCTCTAATAGCCGTGGAATTACTAAGTTAATGTTATTCTAGCAATGTCACGGTAATATTGCAGTAGTGCAAACTGCCATGGTCGCAGACATAGACAGCGACTGAGCTTGTATAAATAAATATAACATCTGATGATGAGAGTATTATTTAGTAAATTACAGTGCAGTACTTACAAAGGAGCTCGTTGAGTTGACTACGTAGGTAAATAATGTACATCAGGACACAGATACGTATTAATACTTTCTCGTTAGACTCTCTTACATGAACTTATGTATAATATCACTAGAGTCGACTCATCGTCGTGTTTTAATGACTTGCTGAGTGAGGTAACTCTTTTGAATCGTACTAAATAGTAAGTGAAACGATTGGAGTGAGAGCAGGTATGGACGTATTCATAGAGCTCTGGTCTGGCAGTGTGGAAGTCGAAATGTTACTGGAATAAAGGGACGAAATGTGAAACCAAATGCACAGAATGGAGGAAATGAATGGGTAATAGCACTATTATTGCTCGCACTCAGAGCAAACACAAAACTCAGCACGCACTCAAATTCTTGCTTTGCTTTTGTTTGGCTTTGCCCTACACTAGTCCAAGGTAAGTTGATGTAGTGTAGCTAACTTCATATGATAGCCACTGTATACCTATAAAATTATAGGAACTCTAAATCTATTAAGGACTATAAGGAGAATAGCTATTTGTATATGCATTGGTGGTGTCATTTCAGGCAGTCAACTCACCTTTGATATTTATATCTAGTAGTGATGATGATGATGACCCCTCTCTACTGTCTATATATAAATACATACACAGGGAAACTAGAGACGAATGAACATAACTATCAGAATTCTGCTGATGCAACTACATATCATGTGTATCTATTCAGAATAGGAGCGTAGTGTAAGGCGTAATGAAATGAAATCGCTTTGCTTTGACTCATCTCTCTGCTCGTAGCCCGAGTCGAGTGTAATTCAGTTTTACTAACAAATCAACTCAAGTTGCACACGATTGTCTCTTTTGCAATTTCAGCCTTTTGTATTAATTAGTGTCAGATCTTTTTCTGGTTCGGTTTTCCAGCTTTCGGATACAAAAGGAGATGATGGCAGTGGATTACATAGATAAATGCAAAGTGGCATCCTGTTAATTATTATATACATTTATATAATTGATAGACTGTCGAGTTGAGTGCTGGGTGGATTGAACAGAGACTTTATCTGATGCACAGATAGTCAACACATACTTGTAGTAAATAGACAAAGCTCTCTAGATTAATTAATTGAGATCTAGACACACACACACGTGTACACACTCTTTCATTTCAGAAATGAACCTGATAATTATCTAACGAAATTCCCTATACGTACATACAAACCAGATTCTCTCCGCTACTTTTGAAACTAAAGAAGTTTTTACTCCAATGAAATCATAGTTATGAAGATAGTCATTTATCAAGAAATCTTTCTGACTCTGCTGGAGGGATTCAAACTAAGTTAAGATGTACACTATGATGAAAAATCAGAAGCCATGCCACACTGCGCTGAATACTAAAATGAGTGACTTATTATATGAACGTGATATCTATCTCTGGATCCATATTGAATATGAAAAAGTGTGCATAAGGATATATTGTACATATTTGCATATAATATGAGATATCTGCAGAGAAAATGTTATTAGTGGTAGTGGTTCAAGCTCCGAAGTAGAGTTGAGGTTGTTTTCTATCTGTAAACTCGATTTACTCCCTGCAATGTAAATAAATATAAACTCGTGCAAGAAACAACTACATAGAGCGTACCTATGCTACGCAAGGGAAATAATGTAGCAATGCTCTCAGCTCGTGTCAAGCACTAAAACACTGTACGGAGATTGCATTATGAACTTTACTTTTTGATGCATGCATAAATATAACATCACAGCACACCACACAACATCACATACATACACAAACATACAGGCGTATTATTTATCTACTACGGGGATTCTCATCAACTCACGTTAAAAGTTCCATAGACAGATAGGAGATGTGATGTCACTGCGTGTGATCCCTTGCCGTACTACCACAGATAAAGACTCATCCAGCTGCCTCACAGCTATGCTACACTTTTCAAGGAGATTAAATGAAAATTGGAATGAAATCCCTAGCTAGTCACACAAAAATGACTTTGTAAATTGACTTTAGACTCTTTATTTTCCCTCATCAAGACTTTTCTTAGCTCTCTCAATTTACTATTCTTTACCTATGCAGAAATATCATTATACTTACATTGTACACAGACGCAAAATGGGATTACTTTTGAGTTTCGATCGCGGCTGGGGAAAAAAGAGATCAGCTTTGGAAATGAAGCACCTACGCGAGAATTGTCAGAGGTCCTTGTGATTCCAATTTTCTTTTTCTGAGAAGCTTACGATTTTATGGTTTCCACAAATTACTATCTTTTAATTTTATATTTCTGGTATTATGCTTCCATGTTGTCTGGCTAAGTTCCTTGGTATTAAAATGAATGGTGGAAACTACTTCTTAACACAGCCTTGAATTATTATTCCCTTTTAAATAGTCGAATTTTAATTTTCCATTTGATTTGGTTTGGAAATAAATTGTTCACTTAAGTTTAATGAAAATGTTTTCCTTTCCTTAGTACAATTTACAGTCTCACTACCTATTCAGGCTGAGAAAATCAACTTCTTATAAAGTAAGTAATGCAGAGAATTGAGAATAGAGACTTTGTGGTATCAATGGGAATTGCAATTTTGTTTTTGCGTTGTTTTGATTTCCTGATGTTACCATTAACGAATATTATCATAAATATTTAAAGAGGTAAAAGTTGAGTGTAAATGAAAATGTGTGCATACCTTTATATGATAGTCGTATACAGAAGTATTATTGCACAGATATACTGTAGTAAAAGAAACAATTATGATGGTAATAGTGCTAGATACTTTTGAAATAAATTCACTACGTCACAATGTATCTTCAGATGAATTTCCACTTGATTGTGTGAAAGTTTTCCAGGGGTTGTGATCCAAAGGTGATTAAACAGAAGAAACGGAGAAAAATGATGAAACAAAGCCACCCGTTGCTCTTGGACGACTTTAGAATGACCAAAGTCCAATGTTCAGTCCAGAGGAGACAACGTAAAAGGTATTAGAGATGTAAACTCCAATGTAATTTGTTATGCAACTTTAGATTCACATAGGATTATGTATTTGAAAACCTTCATTTTGTCAATATCTGTTCTGTCCAGATTGTTTTTGAAAGAGTGGAAAGGAATTAATGGAACTGACACTTGGGATTTGCTCTAATTCCTCTTACTAATTCAGAAGGTAAGAAAACTGAAGTTTAGTGCACTGTATAGGTAGTGTATTCCAATGTGTGTGAGTGTGTGTGAGGCAGTGATGTAGTTATTAAGATTTGGGGTAACTTTAGTAAGTGTGTGTATTGTGTATGTTTGTATCAGGAGAGGGTCTCCAATTGAACTGACTGAACTGAACTAGAGTAGAAGGTGAATGGGAAATGTTGTCTTATCATTCAGTTAGTTTGGCTCTGTTGTCTTAGAGTCGTGTATTTCGGTTTGGATGGTTTTTACGGGACATGTCCTATGTACAGTGTCTAAGGAGTAAGTAAGTAAGTGAGTGAGTAGATTGAAGGACATAGACGCAGTAGGTCTTAACAGAAATATATATTTATGCAGTGAGTATGTATGGGAAAGGATGGGCTTAATTCTTAGTTACTTTAGCTCACTCACTTCACTCGTTGACTGAGTCAAGAAAATGTTCCATCCGCTCTCTTGCTAAATAGAAACAAGTGCGGAGTGCAGTACAAGAAGGGAATGCATTGAAATCTAAGTAGATGTGTTTAGGTAATAGCGTACAGCAATAATATAATGCTGCCTGCCTGCCGCTCTCACATCTATCTACGACCAGACGACTTGAACTTTTTAAAGTAAATAGGTACTGTCTGAATTTCGAGTTCTCTATAAGAGTTACATCGTTGACTTAGTCTCTATAATATTATTATCTCTTTTACTATGTGCTCAGAGAGAGAGAGAGAGAGAGAGTAGTGCAGTGCAGTGTCTGTAGGAGGAGAACATATCCGAAGAGTCGGAGAGAGAGAGAGAGAGAGGAGTGAATCGTGAGTGCAATGCAACGTAGTGTACAAACACCGCATACTACTGTAGAAATTCTCTGCTTTTCTAGTGAACTGCCTGTGAATTGGATTTGGATGTATGTCCGAAAAATTTCGGGAGGAAGACGCATGCACGCTCAGGCCGCCACTCACAACACCCTGCACCGCTACGTTAACGTTGTTGGCTCTTTGGGTCCTTTCCTTTCCATTGGCACCAGTTCAGCTCTCCTCTATTCTCCCTGCCTGCCTCGCCACTTTTTACTTTTCCACCGATCCGACTCTCACTTCCACTCCTATTCGGATCGGAGACTACTTCCACCAAGGTACCTCGCACTTAGAGGAGGATAGCTCCTGCTGCTCCTACTACCTCTATTACCATACGGGGCTCATATTTATATCACTCACCACACCACACCACTCCAACAGCTATCAATACTCCTATCTCCTATACAAAGGATCCCTTCATCCTCTCCTACAACAACCCTTATAAACTCATGCTTATCTCTCATTCTATGTCAGGGATAGATACTCCTCTTTTACAATTTTTAAACGTTCACTTACATGGTCAGATAGAGCCTATTTCTACGCAGTAGCTTCCCTCCCGCCAAATGACCAATTCTAACACGATTTAGCACAGATAAATTATTCTCTAACTCAGAAATTCAATCTTATGGCTAAGAACGAACCTCCTCTGGAGTTACTTTCTCCAGAAAATAAAATCTGACTTTATTATTAGCTGACTTCTATAATTATTTCATGCACTCAAGAAATTAATGATTCCTCAATGGCTTTCACTGACATTTTCCGAAAAATGGGAAGTAATAAAATTCTCTTATTTTTATCTCTTTTATTTACAGATGCCATGATGAATGGACTTACAGAGAACGTTATTGAATTGCATCATGGTTGGTTGCGAAAATTGGTGTACCTTTGGAAGTAAAGGAAGTTTACCTTTGCCAGAACATTTTCATAGAAATGCTATGAAATGCAAGGGGAAGATCCTTTCATACCCGTCCTGTGTATATACTTGCTTTCATTCATTTCCTGTGGTGTCGTTTAGTTTACCTTGTTCTGCTTACGGCTGCTTTGCCTCTATATAAAATTTCCTCTACCTACTCATGCCCTTTCCAAAGCTATACATTTTCCTTATATTAGGTGAGGCATATATTATATGAAATTACTATGTTCTCTTACCTGGGTAAACAAAGCTAGCGTCGTTTACTTTCACATGATATTGCAATTTATATTTTCTCCTACTGTCTGCCTCGTGTCAGTCGACATTTGCCTTTTGCATAAAGAAGGAAGAATTGTCGATGCATTCAGTTAACTGTTATAAGCTGTTGACGATTCATTGTAGGAATAAAATTGTTCATACGATGTCAATACAGATAAGTGTAGGAAAACAATTTCAGTTGTCCTTCTACTAATATCGTGCTCTTTGATGGTGTAATATAATTCTTATATATAGCCTTTGGATTACGTTAGAATGCCATTAGAATAGGACAAGGTAGCAAATACGACAAGATTCACTGAAATAGCAAAGATAGCCGATAGAAATTGCAAAAATTCTAATAATAGAAAGAATGGCAGCTATTCGGCTTGTAGCAAAATAAATTTCATGGCTGACTCCCTTGAAATCCATGAATCAACAAATAATGGCAGTTTTCTCTCTTAGCCATTATTTTCATTTTTTACATTCAGGGATGATAGCCAAAGGTAAGTGTTTGCGAAGCTTCTAAGGAACTACGTCGTTGCAGATAGTGGCTCAAAACTTGTTTTACACAACTTTTCCTTTTCAGCTTCTTCTGGAAATACTTATTTTCATTATGATTACCAAGTATTACTATTTTGGAGCAGTTTTTTTCTATTGTCCAAGTTAAAATTGAGAAGAGTAAATAAGAATGGCTCAATTTCCGTAAAGTTTTTGCTGCATTTTTTCTGAGCAATAAGAATATGAATGAATGCGAAGGGAAAATAAAACGTAGTACATGGATTAGATTGTTTGGCTAAAAAATGTATTGAACTGAATTGTGTCTACCTGCCAAAACTATCAATTCTCTGTCCTATCTCTCTCGGAACACATAATGAAAGAATGGAAAAAGAAGAGTTGTGAATGTTGGAGAAAGTAGAGAGAGAGAGAGAGAGGGAATTTCCTTGAATCAAGTTAGTTTGAGACGAGTGAGAGTAAGTGAGAGAGAGAGCGAGAGAGAAAGCAAAAAGCCCCGAAAAAATTTGGGGAGAGCGAGAGAGAAGGGAAGAAAATCGATATTAGTCTGGTACTGGAACTGGAAGTAGTTGAGTTGGTCCGTGGCCAAAAATCCATACATATCTTTATATAAGATATCTTATTTCTGCATACATACATAGCTCCGCTCTACCTAAGCACATTCATATTCGTTCTTTTCTTAGGAAAAGCGGATCGTAATCCTCTGGTTCTTACCTTGCATTAGTCTCTTGCTCTCTCTCTCTCAATTCTCTCGCTCCCTTTTATAGTAAAGTTGAACTCAGGCTGTGCAGAGTGTTATGAAGTCCTCTGGAGAAGTCTGTTCTTCTGGAGAGAGTGAGAGGTTGCATTGGATTGCATACCTGGAGAGAGGAGACCGCATGAAAACACCTCACTCACACACATCACATCAACTCAACCAGAAATACTAAATGAAACTCTGCTGTCTTGCACTGGACCCCTATGCTGTGCTCTTCATCCTTGACGTCGATCCTTTGCCACTACCACTACTGACTTCCAATTCTGAACACCCTACATACTACTACTCTTCTATATACTCACATTTCACTACTATCAACGAACAGAAATAAATTTTATAGCACTGAACGTAAAGTCAATCCAATATTTTCCCCTAGCTCCTATTAGTATAGACGACGTCTTATCTGTTCATCTTTGGAAATAGTGTGCTAGTCCTTGTGCTACGGACGACGACGGACCAAGCTTAAATTAGACAACTGAAGTGGTTATGTATAGTGAAGCGAAAGTCATTGCATTGAAAGTAGTCGGTTGGGGCATTTAGTTTATAGTAACATTTAGAACTTGCATAATAGATATATATATATATGTGTATATATACGTATATGAGTATATAGGGGAGTCAAATGACTTTCCAAGCTAAATTGCAACTATATAGTCTAGCTACTAGCAAAGTAATAACTATGTATGTATATTTGATTCGAGCCAAAGTTCTGTTCTGCCTTCTCTGGCCGGGTAGGACGATGCAAGGCTCAATTCTCCACTCGACGACTCCATTCTCATGCCTAACTGAACTAAACTCTTAAGATTTCACTACTTGAGCTGTTTGGCCAGCTTACCTGAAGACACGCACAAAACACATAAGCCTTTCCTTTAGTTTCCACTCCTTTCCGAGGCAAAGGCAAAGTCTCAAGGAATATTGTGCATATAAATAGCTGAAACCCTTGCATAACTACCTTTTCTAATGTCGACCGCATCTTTACCATTAAACATCTAGACATATCTTGCTAACTATAATAACAGTCATTTCCTACTAATGCCCACATATAAAATCCTTTTGCTCTGTACACTCGCGTATTACTCTTTGCCATTATTATGGAGCTATATCATGTGCTCGTTAATACACGTGTGGACTAAAGGTCAAAGGAAACTGCTGTAAGACAATACTACATACACAACAAGGTGCCATGCCGTACTCCCAACTATTTACAAACTACTTACTTACCACTACAATATGTACAATATGCAAAATAACTAATAGAGCAAGGCAACCCATTCCAATCATAGCAGCGACGTTCCAACTTCTAACTCAATGACCAAAGACATAAAATAACTTAGTTCAATGCAATACCTTGTGCAATGTCACTTCATTGCACGTCATGTCTTTTTGAATTATTGCCATTACCAATATCGATGCATGTAGTAGACTGCCTCCCCCTGAACATTGCCAATAGCGGACATACCCAACGGCCAACCCAAGTCTGCCTTGCATATAAAAATGCATTCATAATAACATCAGGGAAAATACTCTTTGTAATAAAGTAATAATGGTAACTGCATTTACTAAATGTGATTAAAATGGAAATAAAGATAAGTAGCTCGTAAAAGTACTATGCTCTTTTTCTACATTTGATTTCCAGTAAAGTTCTCTACTGCGCGTTTTTGGGCTAAGAATAAGCATTTTTCCCTAAGAAATTCAATCACATCCATTGGATGGGCTGTGTACATCCTCACAAGAATTAGCGGACGGAAAAAAAGAAATCAATGAAGAGATGTTGTCTCAAAAAATGTTCATTCTGAACACGCTCGTTTAATCTATTCTTTCTTTTTTCCTTTGAGCATACTTGGTCCGTGATACATACGTATGGATTTGTGGGTGTCTATTTAAAAATGTATGGCAAGCTTATCAAATGCGCAGTACTCCGCTGAGATCACTGTACGAATTGCATATGCTATATATGCATATACCATAATAAAACTAGCACATCCGTAGAGAAGGAAAATAGAAAATGCCTACTTAGTGGGGATAAAGGAATAAGTACACGAAAAATACCGCTGTATTGCCTTTGGAATAAATGGATAAGTGAGGGAGCTCAAAAATTTACTGTTCAGAAGACTCGTGGAAAGAATTCCCGTTCACAGAGAACTAGTAAAACTCTATTTATTGCTTCCCCATTAATTTCGAATCAGTTTTGAAAGGATTTTTATGACCTATTCTTAGAGCACGACTTATCTTTATGGCTCCTTTTTCAGATCTCCTCTCGAAACCTTTTGATTTCATTAATCAGCCACTCCACTCACTCACTCACTCACTCACCCTTCTGTTCCGCTCAACTCAATACTTATTCCAACAGATTCGACTGTGAGAAGCAGACTCTCTCCTTATCCCATGCACATCTATTACGTTATTACACTAAAAGTTTAACATAACTAATCTACGCCTATAAATTTTACTATATAAAAAATGTGTAGCTCTGACATATATTCAACCTGTATACTAATCTATAGTATTATAACAGTTTAT
>JAAAYG020060908.1:15755-41666 GCA_009936455.2 Tomocerus minor
ATTTTACTATATAAAAAATGTGTAGCTCTGACATATATTCAACCTGTATACTAATCTATAGTATTATAACAGTTTATATATATATTTGGCTAACTATACATGATTTTAGAAATATGGAGATGAAAATAATATATAGCAAACAAAACAAGGAAATACAAGCGTACTTATGTAACAGTATAACTAATAAGGTCAATAGAAATTAACTACTTCTACTTTTTATAGGAAGACCACACATACAGAAAATGCGGGGTAATATTTTTAATTGAGGTTCTCGGTAAACGTACTTACATTTTATAGGCAATAATAATATATTTACTATCCATTATAGGTTTTCTACCTCCTGTTAACTATCAATTGATTGGTTGTCTTTGTTTACATTTAGTACACTTGTCGTCAAGTCGTATTTCTGTTATTTATGCCTACATGAGTTATCGAGCATTTTCATAGTGCATTTATATTTAGTATTAGTTATGCATATAGTGTTAGATTGTATTTCACTACAAAGGATCTATTATAACAGTAGAAGAGCAGTGCGAAAGTGTATGTAGGCGTATAGTGCACTTTAATGTTGAAATAGGTACAGAAGTATATCTAAAGTTTTCTTGTGAATTGGTTGTATTCCACGTGGAAAGTGAAGTAATATTATTTGACTGGTGAACCGAGGTAAATGAAAAGAGTTCCAGATTAGTTCTACTATTACTATTGTCTGCTACGCTATGGAATGGAATTGTGAGCAATTGAATTCCCCCATAACTGAACAACCATCCGTAGCGTAAAGTAATGTAACTCGGGCTGTTAACCTACTCTGTCGTGTGTAGAGCTGTACTAATCCATCCACTTGCTATTTGCCTTATATGTACACGTCCTTAGGTATATATTCAGATGTCTTGACGTTTAATGCCTAATGGCTAACCCTACTAGACCCAATCAGGGATTCTTGATTGTAGTGCTCTTCTAGCAGATTTAGAGTGAACGCTTCACTTGACTTTCTCTTTTAGTCCACTCTACTTACACTACAAATGCCTATCTGTCTGTTTCTATGCAGCCATCCCCAATACGCAGAAGGAGAGGAGCGGAGCGAGAGAAATAAGTTTCGCTATAGTCCGAGCATTTGTGTTGAAATGTAATGTCCAATACTAATCCAGTAAATACTTTGCTCGTTCACGTATAAGTGTCCTTTTTTACCTTACATAAGCATTGTTTACAGAGAGTATAGTGGACTCGACTGATGCTGGTGGTGTATTTGATTATGCTAGCTAATACCTTTTCAACACTTTCATACAATCAACCACACACCATTCTTACTAATAAATTAGAATCATTTCATTCAACTTGTCTCCCTCAAGTGTTTTTCACTCTTTTATATTTGCTCTCTTCTTTATCCTGTCCACTACTAAAGATATCTCTTTTATCCTCCATTTGGTCACCTACATTTTGTCACGCCACTTGACACTCACTTGTAGACTCCTCACTTCTACAGACATGTGCATGCAAATCAAAATTCTTTCACACTATTGCATATTGAAATATGTTGTGAATCCAAATTCTTTTCTAAATTTTATGTACAGTTTTATGAATAGAAATTGGCGATATTTTATGAACACAAGACGACGGTCATAAAACGAGTCTAAGAATTGCACTCAGCATTTTTAAGAATAGCCATGAGATTTATTATCTAATTTACTTCTATACATTTCCGCAAGAACATGAGAGTTGATTGTAGTATTTCTTTCTAAATTAAAGTAAATGGAGTACGGAAAAATCCGAGATTAAATAATCAAGACATTCATTGTGAAATAGGTAGGCACTCTAACTAATAAGCACAGCTTTTGATGACTATTTCATTAGGAATCGTCAATCAACCCAATAGCCACGAGAAAGTCAAAAGCAAATGAATATAATAAGGTAAATAGAGTGGTATGCGATACGCAGCTAATGTAACATACATTTAAGATTCATTTTTCACAATGTCACTTAAAATAATTGCATAGGTATACACTTACGGAAATGCATAGCATTTGCAAAAGTAGATACAACGAGTTTTTAATCAACTTAGGGATGAAATTGCATAAGTAAGGTGCATTAGTTGCTATCTTCAATGATAATTGATAATTATAAAATCAATTATCGTGTGTGATACTTTTGACATAGTTCCCAATCGGACAAGTACATGCGATGACAGTTTGCAAATAACTTTACACAGCTGCCTTGTGCATATGTACATAAGTACTTAACTTGCTACTAACGTAAATGTTGGTCTACGGAGGATTGTTTTATGGTTCTTTGTGCTTATATCGAGTCCCCTTCACTGTTATGTACGTAACCCTCAAGAATTGGAACACAAATAAACGAAAAGCAGATAAATTGGATGAATATTCTTCTTTGACAAAATGTAAATAGTTAGAAATGGCATTTATTAAAGTTATCACATGTTACAATGTAAAAATCTTGTTTACTTCTTGTTAAATTTATTATAAGCACTACTAGCGTGTAATTGTTCACATGTGTAATTTTTATTTGTAATTAGTGTTTGTCTAGTTGTTTTATTGTGTCAACATGCGTTAAATAAAGTAGGCTATCAGAAATTGAATACAGTTCAGCTATGTAGGGCAGGAGCAGTTGGTGTCTCTCGTATCTTTGTTAGACATTTTTATTTAGGTTTGTCACAGTAGTCAGTATAGAAGAACCGGAGTGAGCAGTAAAGAAATGTATATTACGGCATTGTAATGGTTTATGGTATTTCAGTGACATGACATCCCAGAGATTTACTTAGTGAAACTTGGCTGGATGCATGCTACACTAGGACATTATTAGTTACATTTGCTTTCTGGAATCGATTTGAGTTTTTCCGTCACGTTAAGTTTTCTTTGACTGTTATGAGTGTCGGGCACGGTCGGCTATTACTACGTAGCCGCTCTATAGCTCTCTGTGTAAGCTATGGAAGTATAAATTGTAGAAAATTGCGATTGTAATGTGTCTGACTTGTACGGTATAGTGTTTTAGGCGAAGGAATAGAATATTTATAGGGACTAGCTGTTTTATAATAGAGCTAAAGGAGTAAATAAACAGTCATCCATGCATAAATGTCTAGCGAAATGTATAAAACAATAACAAAGAGGAGTGTAGCGACTTATTATGGTTAGGGAGCACGATAAGAGTACATGTCTATGTTAAAGTAAGAGAAAGGAAAGTAGCAGTATAGTAGAGGGAGGGAAGGGAAGCAAGACATGATGATGGCTGTCAGGCGACATCGAGGCTAAAAATAAGAAATCCCAAAGCCATTTTGTGCAAACATTGAAAGCGAGCATTATGAATAATACAAGTTGTTTGAAGACTTTTAAACCTTTTGTATGGACAAAAGCGGATTCTTTACATTGTATTAGTAAACTGAGGGGACTTTGAGTGAACTGCCGATGTTTTTAAGTCTTTAGTGGATAGATAAATGAATGCATAGAGAGAAGGAAGAGAATGGAGTCGTGTAGTTAACACGGAATACCTATGCTACAATTTAATACATACACAAATACAACTTTTCTCTATGGTGAACTCAAGAGTTTATTCTTTTACTTTCTCTTCTTTTCTCTTTATGTACAAAATAAGTTAAACTGTCGAGGTAAAACTTCTGTGCCCATCTTCTTCTCTTCTCTGTAGTCTGTGTCTGGGACGCCGCTCCTTTCTCCAAAAGATAGGATTCTGTTCGGGACTACTGACGAAGCCCAACCAAACCGACTACTATGACGAAGAAAGTGGAAATGAGATGAGGAATGAAATAGACAAGACAGAGAGCATCAGCACAAGAAGAGACGAAAGAGAAAAAAAGAAAGGAAACTAACCAATACGAAAACGCAACAAGACTTTTTTCTTCTTCTTTTCAGACTTGCAATTTATTTAACTTTAACTTTGGAATAGTAGACATAGAGAGAGAGAGAGAGAGAGAGAGAATAGTGAGGTAACTAAAGGAGGTAACCACTCAACTCTTTAACTACTTCTTTCTATGTAGTAGTAGTATGAATGTAAGCAAGATATGTGGTGCACCTTCACTTTCTCTAATACAAAACATGTTTGATCAGCACCATCATTCCCTTCTTCTTCAGCTAGAAAAGTAACAGAGTGAAAGAGTCTGACTATTATGTACGTGACTTGATAGTGTACCTGCTAATCCAAATGATTTTCGACAAGAATCCAATCCAGTCCAGTCCAATTAGATTCTGCACTCTTTTCCCACTAACGTCACATAGCTCTATAGATCTATAGGTAGACAGAGTGAATAAGATATAGGTTCTAGCATGTAATACAAAATACAACTAACTAGAGTTCAAAAAGAAACTACTCCCACACGAAACCAAAGTTACATTTAATGTTCTGAGGCCCAACCGTCGAAGGAGATTGGTATTCATTATTTCTTTATGACCAACATACACCTACACTCATTCCTCTCATCTTCTAGCCTGAAATAAGGTTAAACTATACAATCTCGAGCACAATAATCAACGAACATGCAAAGAAAGCCGATCAAATAGCAAAGAAAACTTTCTTTTAGATACTTCTCAACCGAGGATGTATTCATATTGTGTAGTTTTGCCAGAATAGGAATAATAGTAAAAAGGACTTAGCCTTAGTTAGTATATGCTTCAAACCTTTGGCTAACTTTACTTTACACTTGCCGAAGACTTTTCTTAAGCCATTCTATCCTCCACTTACTATTTATCTAAATCTCATTCCCTTCCTTCCAGCCAAACTCATTGTATTCACGTTGAATTGATTTTGACAGCTTCACTAACGCAGATACAATCTCCACTCAACCATTGCATCACCCATCAATCCCTTCTCAATCTCAATGCTTCGCCTGTTCCTCAACGTCAAAATATCAATTCGTGTGATGATGATGTATCGTTATGTACCACAATGCATTTATTTATTGGCACATCCTTCACATTTCTTCAAAATAGAATTTCCGGCAAAGTGTGTAACCTATTGTCAGGTTGACATGATGCATATGCATCAATCTATTTTTTTTAATACAATCTACTTGTGCAAATGGAAAAATAACAATAGCAAATCCATTATAGCCATTCCTGCCAAATAATATTTCAGTCAAATGTACAGAACTTTCTTATCATTTGAAGGAAATTAAACAACTCGACTATAAATTGAGTCACCTTGAATTTCTACTAAAATGTTACATAAAATTCAGGTTCATTACCATGAACTTTTCAACATGCGTAAATAATGGTCTTTTTGCTCATAAGAACATAAATCATAACGAGCTAGGAGGAAATGAGAATATATTTCAATGATTGAGTATAAAAATGTAGCGATAATGGCATTCCCTTCATCGTGCAATATGTACTAGAGTGTTTTAGCTAATGCTACACAGCATGAATGAAGGTCCGTGATCTCGCAAAACAATTGAAAGCAAATTACATGCAATGTACTCGTTAGGAAAGGAAAAACAATTTAATGATACTAATTTCATTTTAATTTATGTCTACTTTAGCATTGTAAGGACATGCACCAAATTACAGCGTTCTGTCTGACTCATGAAAGTATCACTCAACCAAATATTAATTACAGGTGTAACCATCTACATACATGCACGTATGCGCATACATGCGTAATACTATGCACCTAATATACTTATCAGTATATGTATCTTACGTCATAAAACCATAAAGATGAAGACATGAAGAACATGTAAGAAATGTTCTATGGATACTGACAGTACCCTCGTAAGAAGATGTCTCATGATTTTGGCGTGGAACTTATTATTATTGTAGCAGTATAAAATGCATTTGCAGTTTCTGAGAGGATTCCTTTATCTGTTGCAACAGGAAAGGTCTCAGTTTGCTAGTTTTTATATATTTTGTCGTGATCACTCTGTCTTCTCTGTTAAAATTAGATGAAAAATGATTTGAAACGTACTGTGTAAGTATATCACGTCATGGTGGACATATGTACTAGGTCTAAGGAGTCTAAGGAGACTAAGAGTATATTTGAACGAGTTCTTTGTTGACTGCTTCTAGTATATTTAGTACATTTCTGATAAGTAAATAGGGGTTGCTAAATATTTAATATAAGATCAGTATTACATTATGAGATGCTATATATAAGAAGTAGTGGAAGTCTTGGTAATGGATTTTATAAGAGAGAGAGCCATATATAAAAGTAAGTTAGAAGAAGCGATAGCCGATCTGATGGGATCTCATCTCAAATGGAATCAGAACAAGTAAAAAAAATCAAGGCTGCTTCTGATTCTTCTTCTTCCTAGCAGTATTAAATTGTCTATCTTTTTAAATCCTTTGCACGCTCCGCATCACCGAACGCCGACCTTCACCATTTCGCTACGCTTTGTACAGTCAGTAGTCTAAGAATGCCTGATATTCCCACATCTATATACTCACACTACAAATAAGTTACTGTATTTCTTGCGTTACTTGACGTGAGTTTCTTTACTATATATAGCGCCTTATCTTTTTTACCTTACGAACAAGATCGAATCAGCAGGAAATTTTCGAAGAGGCAAAACAAAACCAAACACGTTGCTGTTCCTTGTGCCTCGTAGCCTGACTGTGACTTGCTCCCTATATCCAATTCTTTTATTCTTCAAACTAAAGTCAGTAACAAAGACAGACCGGAAAACAAACTACATTCTATATTGAACTTGTTTTTATTAGTGGAAGCATTAAAGTGTAGGTCGCAGCTAGTATTTTGTAAGTAAACAAGAATGGTAGTAGGTACTTCACCACCGGCTCGTGCACTGACTGCTTCATGTCCAACTCAACGTAGCTCAACTCAGCTCAAACTCCTAAATCTATTTACAACAACGACACGAACGAAGGAAACTGGTACAGAGAGCTGATTCCCAGCTCGAAACTCCTTCTACTACTACTACCACTTTCTACTTTGTATCTCCATTCTACTTACAAATACTACAATAAGTTTCTCTTTAAATCTCCGTATCACAACCTCCTAATATTGCTGGATCTGGATCTCATATGTGTCTCTCGCTTTTTATTGCAACGAATTGTAGTTTTCTAGTAATATCTGTATGCAACTGGACAATACTTATATAGTTCCTACTATTTCCTACTCCATGTCAAAACCTTTTCCACACTCACTCTTATCCTATCTATCAATTTCATTTTACTCGGTAGAGATTGTGGTTAACTTGGCGCGGAGATTGTCAGCGAGCAAATAAAAGTCTACTCACTCTTCTCTCTCTGTCTCTCTCGACCTAACTCACAATCAAATGAAATCAGAGAGCTCTTACACTATTCCTTGGCCAAAAACTAAAACTTAATCAAAAAATTACAAACAGAGATATACACTATAAACACAATAGGATTAGAGTTTGTGACATGGGGCCATCCTCGTAAATATTGTTTTTATAATATGCCCCCTCCGAAGTCTAGCCACAATTCAAGTAATGTACCTCTTAAAAGAGGTCAACATGGCAAGAAAATAGTTATATGCCCTTTCATGGGAAATTTCACTGTTTTACCATGAAGTAATCAATTTTTATGAAGCCATGCACACGTGTTATGTCCTTGTACGATGTAAATTGTTGAATAAGATTGCATAAAAATAACTGTATCTGTGACATAATCTGTGAATGAGAAGCTCGAAATAAACTTTGAACCTATTATTCCACCAAGTTACATACATACAACTGTTAATTTAAAAAAGGATCTTGAGTAATTTATTTGTTTGCACGAAATAGAGTTAGTTAAAAACATTACAAACGTAGCTTTGTGTAAAGATATGTTTATCCTAGTCTCTCCGGATGTTTGTTTTTATATTTGACATTTGAAGGATATTAAGGAGTTACGTAATAGATCAGGAGCTAAATGACGAATTGACGAGATGTAAGACATGACGAAAGGATTTCTGTCAGCATGTGGCCCATTCAAATCCTTTTCAAAGTATCAGTGCTGATTACTTAGTTGTAGTGTAAATGCATAACTCAACTATATACTAATGTATATTCACAAAATATGCTAATGCACAAGTATTTTCTTACGCATTGTAAGACCTACTTAAGTTACACATGAATTGCTTGAATTGGCATGATTCAACTGTTGAAATTGACTGACAGATTAGCATGGGCGAATAAACATGCCAAATAGATTTAGTGATATAGTTACATACAAGGCAGGCAAGCCGATACAATTCATAAGATGATCTATTTACTGCCGTTGAATTGGATTTCCCTTCTCATATCAGAATCAACGACATACAAAAACGTACGTACATGGCTGTACAATAAAATTCCCCATTGTGCTACTACATACATTTATGTATCTCTGTACATATATCATAATATTAGGAGAAAATTCTTATAGTTTATGCTAAGTGAGTTAAAGTAACGAGTTTCTATTTACATAGCATCTGATTTACAAGTTGATAGATTTGTATACGCAGAGAGGAGCATGGTGAAAAGATTTACATGAAATTGAATGATGAGACGACAATAATATTGTGTAGGATTTTATTACATTCCTACACTGAAGAATATACTTTCCTTTAGATATTCAATACAAGGAACATTATTTGTTCCGGCATCTACTTCCAAGGCATTCTATTTTCAAACGCTACAGATAGGACTTCTGCACTTGTAGTCTCCTCCACGCCTGTGAATGGAATTGAATTTTCTATCTGTCTCTTTGCATAAACTTAGCTTAAACTGACTAACACAAGTTAAGCTGTTGTTGATCTGATTCTGATGCAATTTGCTCTCCTACTCTCCTTTTTAGGTGCTACAAATACAAATATCCTACGTGATATTACTATGCTATATCCACTATATAGATTATATATATCTTTATCCGTTTGTATTTTGTACACATTTCATCAGATGCCTGATTGATTTGTTGCTGGTACCCGAGAAAGGTTACAAACTACAAACAGTAAAAACTTATACTTACAAGGAAAAACATTTACCTGTAGGCTCCCTTTTTTACCCTAATGTAAAAAAGCAATGTAGGTAAATGCTTTTTAAAGGCAAATTTGCCTTTCACTACTATCTAAATACAAATACATTCAGCTATTTTCTTATTATCTAAACAATTACCCATTAATTTTCTAATTCTCTTGGGAATACCGAATAGAAATTTCACTATGAGAGGACTAACTAAAAAATTTGATTAGATTCTAATTCAAATTGTTTTTCGGCAATACTAACTTTCAGAATAATAATAGAAAAAAGTTATTGGCTATTTTTTACAGGATGAATAATAGTTTACACTTTTTGCAGTTGATAATGAGAATTAGTTTCGGGATTTAGCAACACTGGTTTGCGGCTGTGTGTGGGGTGGGATACCTAAAGGAGCTAAAAACATAAGTAAAGTCTCGAAAAGGCAAGGCAAATAAGTAAAGTAATGTCTGTGTGGAATAAATGTATTTATTTGTGTATAGTATTTGGTATTAGATTTGCATGGTTGTTTGTTACGTTGGTTTGGCTGAGTTTTGGAGTGCAGGAGACAGCATGCTAAGACTATAGTGTAAGTAAATATTATAGGAAAAGCATATTATTATACACAGACATTGTATGGAATGGGATGGTATGCTTATGAGATAAGCCCAAGAGAAATATTACGACATGCCCATAAATCTGCCGACACTTGCTTCTACTTTGTAATTTTCGCATAAAACAAGGAAAGAGCCTTTTGCTTTTCCATTAGTTGGCGAAACAAAATAGATGAGCGGAGGCTATATGGCTAGGAGAGAGGGATTCTACAAGAATGCAGACTGACAAAAAAGATCGACATGGCACTACTTATTACTCTAAGTGGACATGTTACAGCGTACGATGTAAATTCTGTAATAATGTAGTTGGAGAATTTCTGCATTTGTATGTATGTAGAGCAGACTAGTAAAACTAATACATAATCTACGACAGCAGAGCAGAGGGATAATACACTAGTGTTCTATGGAAAACAATGCCTTCTGATACCATGCATTCGAAAGGTTAATTTTTACAGAGCAATAATACCCAAATGGGAATAGCCCATCATTTGCTACTTGTTTCTGGCTTGTATAGCATTCCTATGTAGATCTTTGCTGAGTAAATATATGGGAAAACGAAATTTTGGCTACCCTTCCTTTTCCCCTCTCTTTATTTCCTACACAGAAGAAGCTTTTACTTATTGTCAGTGCTATGAGGCTAATTGCAAATTATAAGCCTTTCCTCCAACTATAATCATTTTCATTCCATCCGTAGAAGTCCAGACAGATGTGAACTCAGTTCAGTCGCAAAGACAGCACATCATACAATATTATCATGCCTGTGTTTTATTTATTACACACTAGAATTCCCAACATTACTCTGTTGGCTAATAGCAGTTGCCATTTCAATACTTTACTACCAAGTAAATTCAGTTTAATAGCCAACAATAATGAAGGTTACTGCAACTGGGAGGTATTTCCGCTGATTCCTACTCTGCCCTACTCTTTATAAACTCAAGAATTGAGTAATATTTCCTCGATTCATTTTACTATAAGTATAACAAGTTCTGTTTCACAGACAGTTAGACACTTTTACTACATTCCTCATTATAAATGTAAACTATCCTTCTGAAAATGTCTAAAGATTAGTCCAACTATATATATTAAAGATGTATGATTCAAACAATGGATCCTAGAGAGATGATTATTTCATACAATTTTATCATCCTACTCTGTTGTAATTGTAAGGTCAGTTAACAAATTAGCAGCTCAATAATTAAACTTATTTCGAGAAGATTATGAGTTCCAGATGATGATGAGCATAATCATTACGTACAGACATGAACAGGCAGAAAACTATCGCAAGGTTATTTTTGAATACTTGCAACTGAGTAGGTGGTCATAATATTAAAGTACCTCGTAATGAAAATATTATCATTACCTAGAATCGTACACGCAAAAAATGGGAATTGCTTTATCGTAGCTCTGTCATTTATGAAATATCAGTCATTAATTGCTAATGTTACGATATCTCCAAGGTCTCTTTCAAGTCTGAGCTGTCTGTGGGATACACTTTTTAATTCTTTAGAAGAAACTTTACTGTTAATGTCATTACCTACTTAAAACAGATAGGTTTCGTGTAGTGCATATCAACATAATTGCCTATTGAGATAAAAACAAGTAGTAAATATCTCAACAATCCTTCGGTCGTAAGTTTTTAAGTGCCTATTATAAGGTTCTTAATAACATAATGACCATAACAAATATTCCTCAGCTCATTTAAGCTTATCTAAAAAATACATACGCAATATCACTGTTGTTGTTGGCCTGATTTTGAAGATGAAGCAAATCTTATGCAATATTTGCATTTTATGTTTTGACAAAATTACAGTAGTTCCTGTAACTGAGTCGACAGGGATTTATATGTGATTAACTACGGTTTCTTTCTAACATAGTAATTAATTTTATGCAATGGTACATGTTTTGCAAGAGTTAAGCCTGCTGCTTTGATTTTGGATTGTGAGATATGGTGTCGACATTTACTAGGCTAGACACGGATATTAATCCAATATGCTAAAGTCAGAAAACCGTTGTAAGTAGTAATAGGTTTGGGTTTAATTGCAGTTGTGTATTTAGTTTGAATTTGAGCATTGCAGCGGAATCATTCCCAGAAGTAGAAATGTGGTTACATGGAATGGAATAATGCAAGTAGATTTCAGAATAAGAGGAAATTCATGACAAAGGTTCCTCCAGGCGGTCAGAGGCTACTAAAATGTGCATAGATTCTGTTTGCAGTGTGTTTGCAGTGTGTAGCACAACGAGAACATTGTAATGAATGATAAAATTATTGGAATGTGCTTACCTATAGGTGATTACTTAGTACCAGTGCAGATAACTTTGTCCATTTTGCATTGTACTCATTAGGAAACTTAATGATGGTCATGTAAAAGTTGTAATTAGAGATAAAACGGAAATCACTCACTAAATCAATTTGAGGTTCTTGTTCTTCTTTATTGTAGGAAGAAGAAACAATTCCTGTAAATCACATTTCATGAACATCTAATGGTGATAAAAAGGATTTCGAAGGATTCTGACCTGGTGTAATTTAACGATTATACAAAAGTCACTGTTACGGATGTGGCAAATTTATTGCGTTATCCATACGCATATAAATAGAAGCATTTAAGCTTTCAAGAATGCGTTCGAGAGAAGTTATATGAAGGCTGAGTCTGAACTATTCATGTAGTTAAATTCGTTGTGCTACATTAAATCGCAGTCGACATTTATCAAAGATGTAGCATTGTTCCAGCCAGCTTTATCTAATAATGAGTTTCAGCTGCCCTGTCTCGTGCCTTTGAATTAGTTGCACATGCATGAAAGCCAATGGCTCTAGTTGATTCCAGAGGAACTGTGTCCCTACATCTAAACCAAAGAGTAGGAGCAGGAAATTGTGCAAATACCAACTTGTCTCTAGCTCAGCTGGCTCTTTAATGTATTGTGCAAAATTTCCCGTCGATTCACGTTGTTGGCTTGACACGAAAAAGCGAGGACACGACGACAGTTCTTCCTTGTGAGAAAGTCGAGTGTAAAACACAACGCAGTTTAACTACTCTTCTTTTCCTTACAACTATTTTTATAACTATTTACTCCATGTAATTACACAGATCTAATAATAATATTATAGCCCATTGCACTTTATATAGAATCACTTTATTGCTATATGATGATATAAGAGGGTTCCTTTCTTTTATATTTTGTTGATACACTTTAAGCAAAGTGCATGTGAGTGAACACAAGTACACGAATAATGAGCGGATCTCTCTCTCTGATCAACAGCCTCAACTGAACTGAAAACTGTCTGTCGCAGTTGTTGACTAAGTTCGCTGAAAATAAGTAGTAAATACTGGTATTAAACACAGTGGTAGGTACATACTATGTGCATTGTGGTTTGTCTTATCCTTTCGTAGAGGTCTAGGAGGTACAAAGTGCGGACCTGTGTACTCACTCTCTACTTGTACATTTGTAATACACTGTAATTGCACCCTGACGTCTTATACACTCCTATAAAATAAGTATGTATGGAAATTAAATGCAATCTAACCTTTAGCATAACTTTCAAGATTCTCTTCTTAGATCTCTTCACGTAATCTATCCCTCTACTTTACACCATAGCTTCCTAGACGCTTAACCTTGCTTCTCTTCGTATTGAATGAACAACCCTCATGATTGTCCATGTTATCTTGGCCCTCTTTGCAATACAGCGTCTTCTGTTTATGCGAATGACATATTTCTCTATACAGCATGGCTTAAATACCAAATTCGTCACTGTTCCAGAACCCCGTTCACATAAACAGTGCACAGAAATTTATATTTAACATGTGTGCAAGCTTCACGAAAACTATTCTATTAAAGAATATGATCACCTTTTCACAATCTTGAACTTTTACTGCGCTTTCATTTTCTGAAACATTCTGAAAAAAAAACTTGTTTCTACATGTTTACTGACAGGATGGAATTCCCATCATTTAATAATTAGTATGTGTTTCGACATATTCAGAATTCAGGCAGAAATTGTGTTTTTTTCTGGAAGAAAGATAACACATTTATTTGTTATGCATTCTTTTAGTAGCTACCGTCCATTCTTTTGCATATAAAATATAGCTTGTTCTAGCTATGTTAATTTTGCAAATTATGATAATGGGAGTAATTACCTTGCTTAAATTGCCCCCATTAGAGAGCACTTTAGGTTTGTGTTGCACATAATTAATTCCAGACACACTTCACATGTAACATATTGGTTTTATCCTGTTCACAAGTTTCTAACAATAACAGGTCGTAATTATAATAATGAAGAGTGCTAATTTACTGATCATCCAAGCCTCTTTTGTTTACAATTCGTTAATGGCTATATCATTATAGTAATGCAGAGTGGCTTCAAATGCTAAGAGGTAATTTAAGTCTGTAAGAAGTAAACAATGCAATACATAAGCATGAAAACATAAAGTTTGATTTTGTTATACAAATAAGCGCTCGTGTATGGATATGTAACTCGTATATGTAATACATGTACTAGCTTAGCAAAAATGACATACGATTACATCTATAATATATTTATAATCTCTTGCACTTATACAACTATGCTAATTGAAATATAAAAGGAAGAGGAAATCTGAATAAGTAAATAGTCTAAGTGTGCATGTGTGAGTGCACATACCGTCCATGTTCTATCTGCCTGTCTGCGAGCAATCTGTTCTGTGTCATGTCATTTTTAAGTATAAGATACATCTGTGAGTTTCTGTGCGTATTTCTTAGATATTATTCTCTACGCTCCTGGCTAAGTAAAGAAGAGATAATGAAATAAATCCAGCAAGACTATTTTTCCCATCCTCACTACAAATATCACATCATAACAAAATATAGTCCTCAAGAAAAGTTGTTGAAGCTCCGAGTTTTACATCCCTTTTTCTAGCTAAGCATCTCCTCAATGATAGTGCTTGTTCTAGCTCATCTTCATTCTCATCCCATGTCTTTCCGTGTCTCACACTCTATTTAGAGGCTTTGCTTTGCATCCTCGAACTTTTGTAGTTATTTCTCTATAGAGGAGGATAGAACAAGACACAGGACAGGATTGCAATTTGCAACGTGTTGTTTTGATTTACATAACATAGCCACATTCATTTTATACTGCAGTGGGTGAGATTAGAGAGTGAAGAATTCTGTGGAGTGATGTTTTTCAGCCAAGTCTGAGTTTTGAACAGAATAACAAGAACACGTTGAACTATTCTCCACACTCCTTGCTTTTCATCATATTATAACTATTACATCACACACTAGGCATCCGCAATCATAAACACCATTATTTTCACAGGCACAAGTCCTTCTAGAACTGTTTTACCTACTGGTACGTAGGTAGGTACCTAATTAACAAACTCAATATGCGTATTAGTGGTAGAATTTTTTAATTGTAGGAGCCTCTGGCTATGGAAAATTAGTTCTACTTATTGGTTATTTTCCATCCTGCAAATAACTAGACGAATATAGAGGAAAAATGATGCACACGGCAAAAGTATTATCTTGACTGCGTACAGAAGATGATTCTGATTATCTTACTTAACCCCTACTATAGTATATAAATAAATTTGTTGTGGTTTGGTTAGAGACTTCGTTGACTGCACTGCGGTGTGTCATTTATTTGTTCATTTTGGCTGCTACAGATTCGCTGTATCACATGTATTCCTATGTTTAGTCAGGCACACAGATGAAATTCTCATTCTTTATAGTGGCTATTACTGTGTGGATTCTTATGGATATCTGTAGTATATAAGTATGTCGACAAGGTATTAGCATTAGTGCTGGAACCATGTGTCTTTGTTATGCTATCTAATCTAACGTAACGAAACAAAACATAAAGTCAACTCACTACGTGAATAGGTACGTAAGTAACCTAAATAACCGACTAGAGTTTCTATGTGTGTTTCCTGTCTATTATGTGAAGTAGGTAGTTGAGTCGAATTTGAATTGTCTTTATCGTGTTGGAAAGAAAAGTGGGAAAAACTACAGTAGGAGTGTCTTAAGACATGCATTTGTTTTTATAGCAAACAGAACTTTTTTGTCAGAGTTGGTACTAAAGGAACGGATTTGTAAGTGTGTGTAAGTAAAAGTACCAACTGCTTATCTATGTAAGTACGAATGAACGAACTCACAGAGCAAGAGTAGTGATGTAATGTGATGTAAGAAAGATGCAGAAAATCTCTCTGCCGAACCGATGCAAAAAGAGCAGGCACACTACGGGCACATGCTTTCCTTATCTTTTATAAATATAGACAACTTTAACTAAGCCCTCTCCCAATCTTTATATAGATGTATCTATCTATTTACTGTGTGTCTGCACAGCTCAGTCAAACCACTAAAGTATGAGCACCGAAAGAAGTTCAAGCCAAAGTCAAGTCAAGCATATTCAAGTTGTTTCAATCCTTCCTCCTTGTAATCATGGAACAAGACAGACACTAAAAGAATACAATCTGCAACCACTAAAACAACTGACAGAATTCAGAATGAAACCGCACCAAATGAACTTGCATTGAAAAAGTCTTAATAATTATTTCTTCAATGACTTGTCGTTTTCATGCTCTAATGTTCTTTATGGACTAATAACAACTTCACATCACAGTTAGTGCTCTCTTTCGGTAAATCCATTTCAACTCCTTCACTGATAATGTTCACACTGTGGAGTAGCATAACTTAAGAAGCTATTAAGTATATCCAATATTCCTATTTATGCACAAGATTCTTTAATTGACACTAGTAAACTATAAACAAGAGAGAAACTGCTAACCCTATTCATCTGAGACGAAGCAATAAAATACTACACCACAGAACCATGATGGGCAAAACCATTTGCAAATATGTTTTAATTTGAGCAGTATGTTGTACTGTGCTTATAATAATCTGCTTACGAGTATATGTAGTATGTGCAGACTTAAAATAATAATGCTATAGGCATACTTTATTATCGCTTATACTGGAGCTGTTTCTTAATGCATTTACAAGATTTAAATCCTCTGCAAACAACTTTTCACGTCTATTTGCACAACATTGTTTTCCTAAGGCTTTTATTATCAACAAAGGACAGAAATAGATTGACGCTTCTTTTTCCCAAGCAGACGGGATGATTACAAATTGCAACCTTACAATTCATTCTTCTATCCACATTTTAGCGAAATAACACATATATTATGACGAGAGATATGGTGCCAAAAGCTCAAACTGACCACCTACATACGAAAACATTAGCAATAATAAATAGTACACTCACTCTTTGCGGCGTCCTTTTCCCGAGTTTTCAAAGTAAGCTATTACATTCAGAAAAAACAGATAAAAAGACTCAAATCAGATACTGCTACTTACAATTACTTAATCTACATCCAGATCTCACAGATTCACTGGTACATTGAAATTTTTTCGGTAGAAATGCTGAAAGTATTTGTTGCCACCATGTGTAATTCACCATCTCTATATACTGTAAGCAATAAACTTTTCGTAGCACCTACCTAATAATATTCGGAAAAAATTGAAACAGATTGAGCCTCTTAGATTTTATTCGCTTTTTTAATCCTCTGCATCCTGACCTCGTTTTTAATAGTATACCGTGAATCATGCTGTTTTCACCGTAAATCATTCACTTTTCACCATCAATCCCCGCTACTTGTTTACAGTCGTTTTTACGCTGGTTTATAAGAGTCTTGTTTGGTACTTTAAGGTGGCATTGACTCTTTAAGATATTTATTAGTGATTAATGCATGCAATTGTATCTTTACCAAAAGTATAGGCCAAAAAATTTCATATGTAATACAGACTTTTTATACAGCAAATAAGGATATGTACTCGTATTTCCATGTCAGACGTAACAATACGTACGTAACAATAACAGTCAGCCAATAACATTTTATGATAATAACCGAGAAAGTACAAGAGTACAACTTCTTTGCTAGCATATATTTTGTGTAGTATGACGTACAAACATCCCTGTATATCTTGTGAATGAATTTTTTGCTTGAGAAAATTACCTATGTTGTAATTTTATAATACAATTAGTTAATTTAATTGTTATCGGATTTAGCAATGTATTTTATACTCGAAGCAAGCGCCTCTGGAGAACTATCTAATC
Organism: Tomocerus minor; assembly: GCA_009936455.2. NCBI lineage: Eukaryota > Metazoa > Arthropoda > Collembola > Entomobryomorpha > Tomoceridae > Tomocerus > Tomocerus minor. Next base: position 33,367 of record JAAAYG020060908.1, read on the forward strand.
TGTAGACACCTCTTGATCATTTTCATTGCGCATAATCTTTTTTAATTTTTATCACATTGATATATTGTGCATATTATGCAGAAATGAATTGCATATACATTATAAATTCATTTCATTGACGCTTTTAATTTACCTATCTGTTCGTTTGTAAGAAAAGCAGAAAGACATTGCTTTCTAAAAGAAAATTGTTTAATGTTTGTGGAGGGATAAATGTTCTACATAGATGCACTTATGTTATGCCATGTTTTCGACTCAACAAAGAAACATTCATTTACTATCTGTCATGAATTTCAAATAAAATGGCAGTAGAAAAGGGTTATTTGCCTTTTAAAAATAATTTTTGCAATATTTCGGATTTCATTTTATCGACAATGCAAGCGCCATCCTGCACCTCGGAGTAAATAGTGTTTTCTCCGATTTCACTGAGTTTCACCGCACCGATGCGCGTTGAGCGGTGTAAGTTCACCAAACAACGAAAGTATCGCAATTTTACCAATGCACCGACAATCTAACTATTGCGAAAAATGATTCCCCTTGTTTCGGTGGCGCAATTGTACAGGTATTCAAACAGCTGGACCAACCTATGATGTGTGATATTGCCATTTCCAGAAATCGAAATAGCACACAATTTTACATTGCATAACATCACTTACAGGCTCGACTCGAAAGGTTCAATCTCCAGCATAACTACAGTATCATCACCTGATCAGCGACCAAGGTCTAAAAGCCAGACAAGGGTAAAGTTAAACATAATAAATTTTCTGCATTTAAAAAATTCAAAATTTTCATGTATAAAGTCTTGAATTGTAATCTCCATTCATTAACCTTTAATAGTTAGCGGTTACCACAAAAGAACTTCCTAGCTGATCGGATTCTCCGGGGGACGGAAGTTGTTGGTCTAAGTAACAGCTGTTTAATTACAAAAATGGCTTTAAGCAATGGTAACCGGTTCCAGGTAAAAAATTAATTCGTACCGTAATGTATCTCAAATTGTAGCTAAGGTCAATGTATTTTTAGGATTCTAACAAGAAATAATTTTTAATTTTATTCATTAATTTCAGTGGTTGTGTCGGCAAGCGTTAAGAAGAAATTTCTCAATTACAGCTGCATCTAGAGCAAAACAGGTATAAAATCAAAATTAAACAAATCCTGCATCTTTCTGACAATATTGTGCTATGCTCTTCTTTCACCTATTAAATTATGATTAATTATTTCTGGATTCATTTCATGGGCATTTAGTAATCATTTTTAAGTATTTATTTGTATTATATTATATTAAAAACTGTTGATTTCACACTGTTTGAAGGAAAAGGCATCATGGTTTAGGAGTATATATTTTTTTAATTATAACTTTATATCTAGATGACAGTTCGAGATGCTCTTAATTCTGCAATTGATGAAGAAATGGAGAGAGATGAACGGGTATTCATTCTTGGAGAAGAGGTATAAATAACCTAATTATGATTACTTTTCCCAAAAATTAAAAGATAGTACTCACGCTCAGTTTTAATTTATTATGTATAGTATTTAATAGTTTGATTTCTATGTAATACCGTCTTAAAATTATTTTTAGGTTGCACAATACGATGGAGCGTACAAGGTCAGCAAATAACTATATGTAATATAATAATATTAACGTTTGGCCATTGCATTATATACTCTGTTTTAATATGTACCATCCAGTATGAAAGATGAGCGCAAAAGTGTTCGTTATATGTGGTACGTAGTTTTAATATAAACATCTGTAAAAGAACTGGTTTAATACTTTAGGTATCCCGGGGTCTTTGGAAGAAATATGGGGATAAACGTGTTATTGATACCCCTATTACAGAAATGGGATTCGCCGGTATAGCTGTTGGAGCAGCGATGGTAAGTTTTTATTGGTGTCATAAACATTGTCTTTTGACAGAGTGTGCTGTAAATGTTTGAAAAACAGCATTTGTATTTATGCCATGTCAGAATTCATTCTTTCAGAAATTAGTCAAAAATCATTATATTTTACTCTTTGACATTTCATTAATTATACGATTTTTCAAAGTACATACAATATTTCTTATCACTTGAAAAATAGATTCAAGCAATCTGTTTTTTTCCCTGTGGGCTAAAAAGGTTGCTGGTATTTTTCATTCCAAATTGAGTGGAGGTATAATAGTCATATCTTTGTCTAAGTCTACGATGAATTTTAGAATTCAGCTAGTGTTTTGTCTTATTATAATATTACCTATAATATGCTGTGTGTATATAACAAAAAAATGGCTATTATGACAAATAATCTCCAGTTTCAGCTTGAGAGTTTTTGAGAAACAAATACTTTATAAGGGCAAAATGGTCACTCGGTGTTTTTTGTTGTCATTTTGTATATATTTGTATGTATATTTAAAGGGTGGTTTGAGGCCGATTTGTGAGTTCATGACTTTCAACTTCTCCATGCAAGCCATCGATCAAGTCATCAACTCAGCAGCTAAAACGTTTTATATGTCAGCAGGAGAGGTACGTTTTCTTTCCTTCTTATTTCATTATTTTGTCTGCGATTGTGCAAGCAATTAAATGGCCAGCGTATATTATACAGCTAGCAGACTAAGCGTATATGAAGTAGTTCAGTAACCATTAACAGTAATATTTGGTTGAGTGGGCTTCTGTTAGAGTAATACTATTCGAGTTCCAAGGTTCACTATTTCGGCTCTTTTGTTTTCTTCTTCATATTTTTTAATAGCCGAACATAATTTGTACTCGTGGAATTGTCTTGAGTTCGTTTATCGTCAACCTCGATCTAATCGATCGTTTTACTCCCACTAGTACTAGTATTTGGCTGCCACTGTGCCACTTGACTGCATATTACTTGGATCTCTTAGCTCTCGAATTCCCATTTTACTTTACTTTCTTCAGTTCAGCATTTCAGTTTCATTCATGTGCTACAAAAATACCTAGAAGACGTTTTATTACTCATTCTTGTTTTGTCGAAGGTAAATGCACCTTAGTTCAACCCCTAATCTAAAATTAGAATTCACAATGAAATTGATTAAACAGATCCCACTCACCAGGAGATAGAGTCAACTTTTCTTGTTGAAATATAACCCAATAAAAACCCTGATATTTTGAAATCTTAGAATTGTGATTGACTGGGGTGTGGGTATTTATGAATAGAGAATGGAGCCGATGCGGATTGATTTTTTGTAGTTTTACAGGCGTACAGGCACATAAAATGCTAATGTAAACAAAACTACTAATTGCATGCTAATTACTGTGTTGATTTTAATAATTAGCGTCCTGCATTTATTAAATTGCTTTTAACTTATTTTTATTGTAGGTAAATGTGCCGATAGTGTTCCGCGGACCTAATGGAGCCGCTGCAGGAGTAGCCGCACAACATTCTCAGTGCTTTGCAGCGTGGTATGGCCATTGTCCTGGATTAAAGGTACATACTGTGTGAATTACCTACCTAATGTTGTTATGTACATTTACTTCGAGTAATTAATATGTTTAACCAGGTTTAACTAATAAACCATTTTACGTTCTATATATAAGCTATATGAAGTTGAACTAAGCCATCAATTGTAATTCTAATGCTTTTTCTTTCAGTAAAGCTTAGGGTGGTTTTAATAGATAATCACATAAAATTAAAGGCATCATTGTATGAATAACTTATTATCTAAGAAAAGACAAAAGCTGGGGTAGTGAAACTAGTTGGTATGTAAAAGGAGAAAAAGGAAGTCTTCTGGGTCGTGTGTAGGTGTTGTAGGTCAGGTACTAAAAGCAAGTGTAATGATATTATGGCCCTCGGAAGTAGAGATTCTTGTCTTAGAAAGAGAGACGGTTGGTTGAGAAATGGTGAGCTCCCATGAAGCGTAATACTTTTGTGGATTTTTGTGTGCAGGTTGTTTCTCCGTACACTGCAGAAGATGCAAGGGGATTAATGAAGGCTGCCATACGAGATCCGGACCCAGTTGTAGTCCTGGAGAATGAAATCCTCTATGGTCTCCAATTTGAAATGCCTGACGAAGCCCTGTCCAAAGATTTTGTAGTTCCCATAGGAAAAGCTAAAATCGAGAAACCAGGCAAGTGTGACTTACTTACTATTTCAGAGAGGAGAAAGCTATCATCCATCCATATCTGTTGGACCGTAGTTTTATTATTGCCGTGCCACTTAGGTGGTGGACGTGATGGGGATCTACTCTAATCCCTTTCAACCATCATAGCTCACTCATTCTTTTTTGAAAGACGAGTATTCTTGGATAAGTTAACTGTAAAATGACACAATGGTGCAGTTTTTGATGGTTGTATACTGACTCAGGACAGTTGACTTACTATAGATGATATGGCTTTCTCCTTTTTTCTCATGACTGTTTGAATTCTAAATTCCTAGTTCTTTCAGACTAAGACTTTGGTGTTTGGCATCTTATGGATAAATTACTATTCAGGCCAAGCATCTTGGTTTCATTTTTTGTGTTCTGCTTTAATGTGATTGATATGGATTGACAGGTAGTCATGTCACACTGGTGAGTCACTCTAGGGGAGTTCAACTTTGCCTTGAGGCAGGCAAAGAACTATCTGGCAGTGGAATAGACGTTGAAATCATAAACTTACGATCTATACGACCTTTAGGTAAGTGAAAGTCCCACGGGCCACGGCTCATCATCTCCAATTCGGATTTGATTGCTTGTCATTGTGCACAGTTGGAATTACTATGAATTTCTCATGATTTGATTCGTGATGTCGTGCTTATATTTCAGACATGGATACCGTTATAAATAGCTTGTCTAAAACTCACCATCTAGTTACTGTAGAACAGGGATGGCCACAATATGGCATTGGAGCAGAAATCTCAGCACGCGTCAGTGAAAGTAAGGTTTTCTATATGTGTTCTCCAGTTTATATAAAACATCTTTCCAAAGAATAACTTGCTATATATATTTAAGGCCCTAATACCAAATAATACTAGTACTGCTCTTATCTCTTATGACTGTATGTGCTCAATATTAAACGTTACTAAAAAATCAATTATTTATAGGCAACGCATTTTTCTCGCTGGATGCACCTATTCTACGAGTCAGTGGGGCGGATATTCCAATGCCATATGCCAAATCCTTAGAAGCTGCTTCACTTCCGCAACCACAAGATATAGTCAGAGCAGTGAAAAAGTTACTTAATGTAAATTAAAGGCTTCCGTGAAGTCGTTCATAAAATCATTACCCGGGAAGGCAATGATCCAAAGATGGTTTCCGAGTAAAACCAAATCAATTTAGATTTATGAATAGGACGTGTATGGACAAACCCATATTAATCTGGACCTCTCATACAAAACTTCAATACTAGATTTTCAACATGATTTAATGTGAACAGTAACGATTGGTCTCAATAAAAGAGTATAGAAATATCAGCTATTATATTGATGTGAAAACGTTCAGTCTCACGTAGTTAACCTTAGTATTGATAAAACGATAAAAGTTGCTAAATTCAAGTTACATCTACAAACAGTAAAATCTTGTAAATATTATATCTCTGTGTATTATATAAATGACTTTATGACATATTTGGCGTTCGTCCAGACAATTGATGATTCAGCTCCAAGACTTTTCGTTGCAACATGGCATTGTGATCTTTGTAGTATCTAATCATATCTGCTTGACGTTCAAAAATCTCTTCGACATTACCAAGGCTGTAGACAATAATAAAACTGTTATTAGATTACGAAATAATCAAATAATCTGGACGAAGAAAATGTTTCCGTAGTACCTATTCGGGCCAATTTCTGAGATGCTGCTCATCAGATCTTCTCGTAACACATCCGGAGGAGCTCTGGTTACATTGAACTTTCTAATTCTAACTGAAAATAATGTATACACAAATGTTAGTCATATTCGTTCATTTTTAAATTAAAAGATTGCAATAAGTATTGACCAAATACTTACATCCATAGTAAAACAAAATAATCATTAGCACGATAGTTTCCGCTCCAAAACAAATTGTAACATATTCAGCTTTAGTTAGCTGGACATTTTTGCCACATGAATTATCAGATCTGCAGTGATCGTGAAGTACGATTGATACCACAAGAAGCAGGGTACTCCCTAAGAAACCATTAAGAAATGACAGTTTGTATATGTTAAATAGCAGTGATAGAGCAGTTTATGGCAACTGATTTAAAAGTATTCATCATTAGTATTAGTATTAATGATAAAGCTTGAATTTTAGCTATAAATGTAGCTGCATCTTGGAATTTCTTAAAATTTAAAGGTACGCAGAGACTCACATGTAGACACGATTCTAAACGGTAGTTGACTGAGGTCTCTCAATTGCAAATAAAACTCCAAGTAACCTCTATGTCTAATTCGCATGTGCTGATATTGGATGTGTTGATCACAAATCTGAAATAACCGATAAAAAATATATAATATGAAATATTTGCATTAGAATGCATTTCGCAGAATTTAAAATTTAGAAATTTTATTAATGTCAAATCATACCAGAAATATTGCCCAAGTGAGTGCATGTAAGTACAAAAGCGCTGATAGTGGTTTCAGTGAACAGGCATCGTCGGGACACTTTAATGGAACCACCACGGATACAATAAACTTGCCAATCTGTAAATATGTTGATTATTTAAAGGCTATAATATTTCTTCACTTATCACGTGTTTTGTTTTTATATAAAGAATTTATTTATTATACAGGGCTGAAGTGTAGTGAATCTGAGAAAGCCTTTTCTATCCAGTGAAAGTATTGTACGATGCTACTACAACAAAAGAGAAAACAACTTTCTCCAGGATGTAGTAAGCAGACATTAATTTCCTAACTATACTATGGACAGTTATCTGATTATTTTTCCTTACTGATAGTGGAGTGAATATCATAATATAAGCGAATTAACCTACTGCTTGAACAAAATAACATCGTTTACGTAATTCTTCATTCTAACTGAGCTATTATTTAGAGGAACTCAGTGTATCTAGTAAGCCATTCTTGTATTGACTTCTCAATAATCTAGACTTATCTGGAATAACTTGCAAAATAGCAAGTTGAGTAACGTAATGGATGTTACAGATATAAAAGGTATTACTGGAATAAGTAATACCTTTTATAATTATAAGCATTCAAAATTCAAAAGGGGGCAAGAAAAACTTACTGCAATTAAGATCATCAGGGTACATGTTGCAAGTGTTTCCACAGGCTTAAAAATGAGTTTATTTTCAGCTTGGCTGGAATCAGATTTAATGAGAACATCCAAGTCATCATCTTGAGATACTTGCCCACGATTTTGACTCATACTCTGTCTTTCTACACTTTCTCGTTCATCATCTTGCCCTATTTCATCTTCGTCGATAGAAAACGATCTAGACTTCTAAAAAAGGCATAAAAACAAATACTTGTTGGTCATAAATATATTTAAAATGAGGTTTTCATATGTGCATCACAAAAACTACATTTTACGTGATGGGATTGCGTGCAACTTACATTTGCTAGACTAACCATTTTTCATAGGCAGAACGTAGGGAAAAATCATTTAGGTATGCAATGCAGTCATTAATCTTCGGAATGAAAAACAAGAAATTGCATTAGGATTATTATCCTCTGATGTCCATAGACAGGATTAGCTGGCTGCGGCTGCAAACACAACTTTACAGTAGGTCAACAATGTACAGACTACAGAAAGGCCAACAGCTTTGTAAATTGTAATTTGTATTACGTATCAGATCAGTTGCCAGCGTAGGAGTTTGTAGGTACTTTTACCTTCATCAATGGGGTATTTTTGACCGTAGGAAATTTCCGTATCTTTGACCTAAACCGTCAAAAAATAAACGTCCCTTGACCAGCTCCGCCCACCTTTCACCAAATGCCCGTGGATCATAGGTATCTAATTAGTAATAGTAAAATAAATATTTGTAACGCCCTTACGCTGCTTTACATTTTATTGAAACATCCTCCTTCCAAAAATTACTTTCATGAATACAAAATAGGAACGTAAAACTAAAGATTGTTAAAGGAATCCTCTTACCCTTTTAACTGTCCTCAGTCCAGTAAATAGTATGGAAATTGACGACACAAACGCATTGAAAAGATTATTTTGCCCTGATAAAGTGATGAATCAACGACAATCAAGAGTGCAGATAATAATTGTAAACATCATGTGATTGGCCAGTCTTGGATTGCCGTGTGCGAAGATGTTGACGAAATAGTCCCGCTTTAGACTCAAACTTTGATTGCTCTATATCATTGAAGGTGCAGAGTGCAGACATGACGCTTTTAAATACTGTAATGTCAGTTTCTGTATTGTTTATATCTTTGTATGACTATTGACTTTAT